>PVJO010006534.1:0-88639 GCA_004026905.1 Hystrix cristata | reverse complement strand
CTTATTTTTGTGGTATTGGGGATGGAGCTCAGGGCCTTCACGCAAGCTCCATCCCAGCCCTGCATATTATTTTTTCCCTCCCGGAACAGGGTCTTGCTGTGTTGTAGCATGTAACCCTCATGATGAAGGCCGGGCACTGCCCTTGTGTCTGTCTGGGGACCTGGCTGTCCTGGGCTGTGTGTCAGACAGGTCAGGCCTGGGACAGTCCCAGGGAGAGGTGGCTCCAGAGCTCACCATGCTCCTGCGGGCTGCTGTAGGAGGAGCACTCACCCCTAGGGGCCCGGGACCACCGGCCTGGACCTCTTGCTGCCCTGGATCTCTGTGCTCATTCCTTGGGGCTATTTCTGGGCCCTCTGAGAGGTTTCATTGAGTTGTCTTCACCTGTCCCCAGGGCCAAGGCCTGTGTGGGGAGGAAGAGGTGGAAGAGGCAGCTCTCACTCAGGCCAGCAGCAGGGGACAGTGTGGCCAGTGAGAGGACCCGGGATGGTCAGCCTGGAGTACGCACCATGGAGTCCTGCAGTCTTCGACCTACGGGACTCACAGAGAGGGTCCCAGTCCCCCTGCGTGAGGGACGGCAGGTGCCCAGGGAGTCCGCCTCCAATCTGTGACCCACGGACAGAATCCAGAGGCCAGGGGAAGGGACCTAGGGGGACCACTTCCCAGAAGGACCCCCGAGAAATGGGGCCTTTGTCCTAGAAAGAATTCAGGCCCAGGACTGCCTGAGCTTCCTCCTCCCTCACCCAGGAAGCCCCCACCCCGCTGTCCCCATGGGGCCAGGATCTGGCTGTGTCCCTCCCACCAGGGCCTGGCCTGGGCCAGGTGTCCACTGATCGAGCCACCACTGTTCACAAAGGAATAAAGATGCTTTTCAAACCCAAGTGCCAAAGTGGGTGGAAGCAGCAAATATTTGGGACCTTTTGTGACACCATTTGGAAACAAGAGACATTTTCTACCTGAGACCCAAAGATGAAGGACCACTTGGCATGGTCATCCCGAGGAAAGGCCACCTGCCCCCACCCTGCCGCTCAGCCACTGCTCTCCTTCTGCAGCTTGGGACACTTTGGAGCAGGCTCCTGCTGTCCCTTGACGTCCCTCGGTCTGTTCCGACTCTGCGCCATGGAGATATCCCCCCACCATGCCACCTGAGCGTCCGGGAGTGAGGGAGCAGTTTCCTCCTGGGTGCCAAAGCCCAAGCCCTCTGCCGGTGGAAGGAGAGACTCAATGGTCACCTGTCCCCACAGGGCAGTTGTGGTTGGCTCCAGAGCTTCTTTCCTGTCTTAGTCACTTTCCCGCGGTGGGACAGGATGCTCGACACTCACAGTCCCCAAGGAAGAGGGTTTATTTTGGCTCACGGTTTCAGTCCCTGCTCGGCTGGTCCAAGGAGGGAATGGCTGGTGGAAGGGCCTGGCGGACAGCTGCTCACAGTGTGGTGGACAGGAAGCAGAGAGAGGAGGGGGGCAAGGGGAAGAGATGACCCTCCCAGGCCGCGCCCCGGTGACTGCCTCCATCAGGGCCCTGCCTCCGACAGCACATTCTGCCTTGAACTATCTGGATGATCCATCCATGAGCACAGCACCCTACGGGCCACTCATCTTCCCAAAGCCACACCCGTGAGCACACCAGAACCTTGGGGGGCGTCCTAGATCTAAACTGCACCCTCCCCCTTCCCTGGTGCGGATCCCAAGCAGCTCCCTCGGGTCAGGGTAGGGTCCCCACCCCTCCACAGCGATCGTGGGAAGTGGGGGGGTGGTCTGCCCTGGAGACCTCCCCTCTGCACCGGCCTCCCTGGTACCCGTGGATGCGCCCCTTGATCACCCCAGCTGCGGCGCCATGCGGGAGAGAGCTTGCACGCCGGGACCTCCCCTCCACGGGGCCTACACCTAGGAAACGATGCCATGGGTGTGCGGGCGCGTGTGCTGCGAGGAAAGTTGGGCTGATATGAAGAAACGGGAGCAGCAGATTCAGCCGGCCCCTCCAGAGGAGGTGACAGGTGAGAGCTGAAGGGCAGAAGGGAGCCTGGGAAGGTCAGGACGCATTCCAGGGAAAGGCACAGTGGGCACGAAGGCCCAGTGTGACCAGATGTCACCAACGTGGCCGAGGGAGGCAGAAGAGGAGCCTGGGAAAGGACTGTGAGCTGGACTCAGGCAGCCTCTGTGGGCCGGATAGGTGAAACCCCCAGCTCATCTAGCCCAGGAGTCGCTCTGGGGTCTTTGGCCTCCAAAGAGAACAAATATGCTTTGTCCCAAGCCACATTTGTCACAGCAACATGGGAAACTGGACAAGTGCTCCATAGGACTGGGGGAGCTCCAGAGCAAGCTGGCAGCTCCCCATTCCTGGAGGGTGCCCATCTAAAGGCTGCCTTCTGTGACCCTCTCTTGGGAGTGGCCAGCAGGTGTCGGGACACTGTTAGAGTGATGGGTGTCACTCGGCTCCTCTGGCCTGCCTTGGTTGCCATGACTACCGTCTCCAGGCCTGGGGCGGGGCACTGGCAGGAACTCGGTGCAGAGGGTCTACCGCACAGGTGGGTGGCACCCAGGCCCGGGACTTGGGTGTCGCCCAGGCCGCCTCCAGCCCAGCCCTCCCTGGCCTCCACTGGCCCAGACCTCTTTCTGGGTGCCTCCACGACTTTCCCCTCCCCTGCCCGGGCTGCAGTCTCCCCGGGCTCCTGGCGGCCCTGCCATGTGTCCCCAGAGCCAGAAGTCCGGTTGTCAGAGCTGCTGTGCATTTTCACAAGGGTTTCTGCTGCAGCTCCAGGGCAGTCGCCCTGAGGAAAGCCTGCTCTTTGCCTGAGGCCCATGTTTACCGGGCGGGGCATTGTGATTTTACTTCCCAAATCTGCCCATTCTCTGTGGTGAAGTCAGGCTGCAAGCCCTGCCCCACCCCAATCCCTTGGGAAGGCGGCGGGCCTGGCTGTTAGTCTCTGGGTTGCCTGTCTGGGGCCCACGGATGCGATGTGCAGGCAGCCGCTGGGCGGCAGCATTACGCCGTG
Source organism: Hystrix cristata (assembly GCA_004026905.1). Taxonomy (NCBI): domain Eukaryota; kingdom Metazoa; phylum Chordata; class Mammalia; order Rodentia; family Hystricidae; genus Hystrix; species Hystrix cristata. The sequence goes on along the minus strand of PVJO010006534.1, from coordinate 85,650 downwards.
CATGGGCTCTGCACTCGTCCTGTGTCCATGCCGCTGCCTGTCGGGGCTCAGGCCACTGGGTCCCAAGACCAGGCCCCTCCCGGCCTCAGGTCACTGTGGGCCCCTCGGGCAGTGGTGGGATTTGCTTCCGAGGGCTCCAGCACGGGTAGCCGGGCTTCCCCTGCAGGCCTTGCGGGGCAGACAGGGTGCCCAGCCCAGCAGGAAGTGTGGGGGACCTGGGCCGGGGTGCTGGGGAGGGGCAGCCTCTCCCTGTGCTGCGCCGCATGTCCACAGCTCTGCTGCCCGGGCTCTCTCTCCCTCTACCTGGCCCCACTCCAGGGTAAAGCCAGTCTGACCGTGTACATGGGCAGATTTCCCCACAGGAACTGCCAGGACTCAGTTTCACCTCTGGTGGGTAGCAGAGTCAGCTGCTTCCCAGGCTCAGGATGCTGTGATGTGCTGCACACAGAAGCTGGCCAGCAAACCCCCCAGGTGTCCCCCTCGGGGACTCTGCCTGCGACCCCAACCCCTGCCCAGGCCAGAGGGCAGTGAGGGCAGCTTCCTGTGCACCCGGGCTGAAGGCTCCCTGGGAGTGTCCGAGGCCACTTCCCATCCTACACCCAAACAGGAAGCAGCCCTGGACGTGGGTCTGGATGCCCTCCAGTGGGGCAGCTGGGCGGGCAGAGGCCCCGCGGTCTTAAGAACCTGCACGGATCGAGCTGTGTGAACTGTGACTCCCTGATAGGGCCAGCCCGAGGCTCCAGGAGCTGCAGGGGTAGAGCAGGTGGGGCTGTTCTCAAACCAGGGGAGGCTGTGAGTGCACACCACAATGGCGCCCCACAGCGGGGCCTGAGTGCCCGTACTCAGCCCCTCCCCCCCGTCCCTGTTCCAACTCCCAGCCTCTGTGCTCTTCTGTCTCACATTTCAAACCCTGCTCCCCAGGCCAAGCTGTGGAGCCCCCTGGGCCCGGACTCCCCTCCTGACGTGTGGGGTAGGCCTGCCTCCCGGGGACTCATCCCTCCTGTGTGTCCCCAAGGCCGCCCCCTCCCGGGTTCCAGGGCCCAGCACACAGCCAGCCTGGATGCTGCCACCCCACTGTGGGTCTCTGTCTCTCCGTCAGCCTCTTGTCACACCACAGGGTCTGCGCAGAGACCAGGAGACCTGCAGGCTCAGCGCCAGCTCCCAGCCCTGGGTGTGCTGGGCCAAGGTCCCTGCCTGTCCCCAGATAGTGCAGGGAGGAGGCTGCAGCCTGCTGCTCAAGCACCCCGCAGTGGGGGCCCTTCTGCAGTGCCCTTTATGCTGCTTGGCTGGACCCGACCTTAGCGAGGTGGTGCCATTGCCCTCATCTTACCAATGGGGAAACTGAGGCACGGGGTGTCAGGAGGCCTGCTGGAGGTCACAGGGCCTCCTGCTCCCATTTGCTGGCTCCTCAGGGATTCCTGTGTCCTGCTGGACGGCCCAGGGTGCCCCAGGGAGATGTCACTTGAGGTGGGGCCTGGTTTCCACTAAACATCACATGGACCCATGGGCTATGGATGGTGTGAACACAGAAGCCATTTTTCTGTGTCACACGGTGTGACTGCTGAGGGGTGACCCTGTTTCTGTGGCCAGAGCCCTGTGCTACACCCAGGAAACCCCAGGATCACGGGACAAACAGGGCTGAGGGCAGGAAGGAGGCCAGGCACCCAGAAGCCCACAGGGCCACGGCATGGACTCACACGGGGCTCCGGGGGGAGGGAGGCTAAGGGTCCTCCCAGAAGCCCACAGGGCCACGGCATGGACCCACACGGGGCTCCAGGGGGAGGGAGGCTAAGGGTCCTCCCAGAAGCCCACAGGGCCACGGCATGGACTCACACGGGACTCCGGGGGGAGGGAGGCTAAGGGTCCTCCCAGAAGGTAGCATCTTTCTCAGGTCACCCCACACTCAGCCGGGACAGGAGGGGCTTCCCATGGGTTCTGGTGCTGTTATCGGGGTAGGGCCTTTAGTGAGGTAGTCCGGAAGACCCCAAGAGGAAACCCCCCACCCTGAGAGCCAGATACCCCGTTTCATTGGATGTTTGAGCTGCCGCCAGGCCCTTCTGGGTAGATGATGTCTCAGGGCCATCTCCTCCTGGTGTGCTGTCCCCGGTGGAGGTTTCCCTGGGACCTCTCAGCTTGGGAGCAGCAGCCCGGGATGGGAACTTTGTTTTTGTTTTCTTGAGAGAGGGTCTCACTATGGCCTGGAAGTCATGGTGACCCTCCTGCTTCAGCCTCCTGAGTGCTGGGATCATAGGCACATGCCCCTGCACCAGGCCGGGACAAACACTCCGCAGATATCTAGGGACAGAGACGTCTCAAGAGGATTCCAGGCTCTGTGCTGTGACGCCGTCCCCAAGTCCCACACGCGTGGAGCCCTTGCTGTGTGAAGGGAGGGGTGGGCCGTGCTGTTTGGCTGCCTGCTGGTCACGATGTTCCTTGTCTAGTGTCCACTCACGTGACGCAGCATGAAGCGGCCCAGACAGAACCCATCTGTTGTGCCCAGTTCTGGAAGTGTGAGCAAGACCCGGCTCCCCCAGGATTTGCCCAGGCTGTCCCCAGCCGGCCATCTCGTTCAGGTGACACCACTCGGCCTTCCTGCCTCCTCCTTCCCCTCTCGGGAGGACGTTGTTGTGCTGGGCAAGGCCATCCTGACCCAAGGACACACTGATGACCCTGTTTCCACGCAAGGCCGTGCTCTGGGGCCCAGGGCCGGGGCGTGAGAACTGGAGGCGGAGATTCTGCCAGGACAGACACTCTGGGAGCCGCTGGCCTGACTGGGGAGGCGAAGGGTTTGCTTAGGGACCTCAGGACCTCAGCCCCCAACTCACGGCGACAGCCAGCAGAAGTCCTGGCAGGAAGAGGTGGAGCCGGGTGGATCTCTTTGTGGAGGAGAGACCGAGCAGAGACAAAGGGAGACTCGGTGCAGAGCGAGCGTGCGCCTGTGGAGTTCTGTTCCTCTCGCAGGGCACAAGTTCTGCAAACCACCTGAAGCCCCATGCGGGCTGGCGGTGTGCTCAGAGACAGAGAAACGGCTTTTACATTGAGCGCCGTTCAGTCTCACCCCTCAGCAGAGAAAGCCACGCCCTGCATCCTCACTCTGTCCCGAGACTCGCCTGCCACACGGTGGGACCCAGTGGCCGTTAGTTGCCAGGGTGGACGCGTGGGCGAACGAGGGACACAGCACGGGGCCCAGACTCGTGCCCCTGGCCCTGGGACCAGAGGAGCCAGAGCATGCGTGGGCTTGTCGCGTCTGCGCACTGAGTTCTGGAGAACAGCTGGAGCTCCCAGCCTGTGCTCCAGCCACACAGTCCGCAGAACCAGGACGCAGCCAGAAGAAGGGGACAGAGAACAAGCTGCAGTGCCCGGCCACCCTGGGGACCAAGGAAGAGTCCTAGGGGACAGGGCCATGCCTGAGGGCCAACCTCAGGGCACAGCTAGAGTCCATGCATGGACATCCCAGATAGCATTGGAGCTGTCCAGTGTCCGAGGGGTGCCCTCAGGAGGCAGTGAGCTCACCATCCACAGGGGCAGGCAAGTGGACTCTGGTCAGCCATCGACTAGGAATACCAGGAAAAGCACCAACGGGACGAAGCTGGCCAAGGGGCTCCATGAGGCAGGGCCCTGGGCTGCCAGGCTGCGACGGTAGCTGTGAGCTCTGGGTGTGCACGCAGCCCTGTGGACACCTCACCACTCTCATTGTCCCCTGGAACTTCCCTGTTTCATGGGTGAGAAAGCTGGGGTCCCCACGGTCAGGGAGCCTGTGCCCCATCCACTCCGGGGCTCCCACTCAGGGTCTGGGCTTGGATCGCAGGCTGTGAGGCAGCAGGGTTGGCAGGAGCAGGCGGCAGGAATCCCAGGAATGAAGATTGCTTCAGCCTGGGCGCGGCCGCTGGCGTGGACCAGAGGCCCAGCTCCACATCAGCCCTGGCCTCACCCTCCCTGCGGAGGTGGTGAGATCATGGGCTGCCTCCGCGTCCCGTCAGCGCCCCCAAATGTAATGGGGACCAGCTGCTCCTGAGGGGCCTTGTGGGGAGCAGACAGCCCCGGGACTTCAGCTGCCCGCAGGGCTGGACGGGCTGCCAGGTGCAGGTGACCATCTGCAGGGAGACGTCTCACCTGTGGCCGAACCTGCCGTGTGCTGTGCGTGCTGCTTGGTGACTTCGCTTCTGGCCCTGAGGCGGCTTCTCAAGGGAAGGGGGCTGTCCCGCTGTAGACAGGGTGCTGGGCTCACAGGAGAGGCCGGGACGGCGCAGGCACCGACAGGGTACAGCCAGACTCAGGCTTCGGGGTGGCAGCCCAGTGCCAGCTGCTCCTGTGGCCACTCAATACTGCCTTCCCTTCGCCTCACACGACCTGGCCTGCCCGGCGCTGGCTGGCGGGCAGCGTGTGCCGTGGACCAGAGGGATTGCGGTGGGCTCCCTTTCTCCTTCCTTTCCCCTCCGCTGGGAAGAGCATCAGCACCTCTTCCTCCAGGCAGGAAGCTGCCTCCCGTGCAATGCACTTCACACCCCAACCTCTGGTGGGGACAGGCAGAGTGCAACGGTGAGGGAAAGGAATGTGCAGACCGAGCAGCGTGCAAGCCAAAGAGAAGAGGAAAAATGAGAGGAAGTGGAGGGCATGGGGAGGGGAAGCTGATGCCTTAAGCAGGGTGATAAGGGGAGTGAGACCTTTGGACAAGTCGTGTGGACCTGAGCCACTGGGAGAACAGTGCAGCCCAAGCAAAGGCCCTGTGGCAGGAGTGACAGGTTGTACTTCTTCCTTGGAACCCAGCGATGGGGCACTGCGTTCATTTCCTGGGGCTGTGGTAGCCAAGCCCACAAAGCAGGCCGCTGGGAACAGAAGAGACATGCTCTCCCTCCACCTCCATCTCCTCCCAAGGCCAGGGGCTGAGGTCAGCACCGACGAGTGGGCAGGTCACATTCCCTCCAGGGCTCTGGGGGGTCCTTGGCTGGGGGCTGCATGGCTCTGGTCTCCCCATGCCAAGATCCTCACCTGATAGCGTCCACTAAGGTTTGTCCAAATAAGGCAATGACTGCAGGTCCTGGGGGCTGGGCGTGGGCATCTCAGGGGGCGTCTTCCAGCTGACACCTCCTTGGGCAGTGCCGTCCCCAGAGTCCTTTGCCAGCTTCGCAGAAGAGGCTCCTGAGAAGCCGCCGGGGGAGGAGGAGCAGGCTGTGCAGGGTCCTGAGCACTCGACCCCTTGCAGCGTCCTTTTGCTGTGGCCATGGATGGAGGCTGCACTTGGTCCCGTGGCCCTGAGGGTCATTGCTCCTCTGTGTGTCTCTTTGTCATCTCTAAGAGCCCATGAGGGATTCCAGTTAAGGGTCAGGATGCAGGTCATGTCCCAGGTGCCCTAAATGGGAATAGTAGCGCTGCCCAGCACGGAGCCACTTGGAGCAAGGTGACCTGAGCCCAGGCACAGGCCGCTCCTGGATCCAGAGCCTTGGGACAAGCAGGAGTCAATCCAGTCACCCTGGGAGAAAAGATGAGAGCAAATGGTGGTAGCTAGGTATGGTGGTACACGCCAGTCAGCCCACTCTAAGAGGCTGAGGCACGAGCATGGCAAGTTCAGGTCCAGCCAAGGCACCTTAGCGGCTTAGCATGACCCCGTCCCAACGTAAAAAACAAACAAAAAGGGCTGGATGCAGCTCAGTGTGAAGGTCCTGGGACACCCTGGTCCCACAAAAATGAAAGTGACAACAGTCAATGTCTGACAAGAGGGGGAGCCACTGGCCTCCTTGGGGACTCAGCCAGGGGACAGCACAGGGAGGTGGAGGCCACCGGATGCCCTGCAGCAGATGCACAGCTCCGGCAGCTCCGGCCCTTTAAGAGGAAAACTCCACCCTGAGAGCAAATCCGAGAACAAAGGTGTGTGTTCCCTTACAAGCAGCATCCAGGATCGACACATTCTTCAACCTTGACAAATAGCATAGACACTGAACGATCCAGAAAGAGTAACATCTGACTGTTATTAACTGTCTGGCAGGTAATAAAAACGAGACTCTGCTGCTCTTCCGGCACTTCTGTGGCTCTGTCCTCTATCGCCGCCGGTGTGAGCCCGAGTAGGAAATCTCCAGGCCAGAAGGCAGACGCCCCTCCCTGGGAATGCTGTGGGTCCCATTTTCATTACTGTTGGTTTAGAACGTTCTTTTGTCTCGTGTTCAGCTTCACAGCTCATTACAGCACCACAAAAAACCGCCGGGTTTGTCCCAGGCCCCCGTCCCTTGTCAGCGTCCCTGCTCCTGGGATGCAGCCCGCCCACCTGGGGACGGCCGCACTTCTAGCAGCACAGTCTGGTGCTCAGCCTCCGCCAGCCGCCAGCCGCTCTGCGTCCCCCTCACGTTGCCCGCCTTTGTTTCACATTCCGACCATTTCATCCAAGGGTTTTTCCCTCCGCTCCTTAAGAGATAAATTGAAAGTTGACAACAAGGCACCTTTGATGTCGAGTAAACCCGGGGTCTGTGCTTTCTCACGCGCTTTATTGAAAAGCTCCAAACTGTCTTGGCGAATTAGAGTCGAGCCGGCACCTTGGTGTGCCGGACTGCCGGCCCCTGAGAGCCGTCCTTGCCCACCTGCGGGTCCGCTCAGGCTCAACTCTGCAGGGCCCAGCAGGGGCCCAGCTGGCCTCTGAGGGCCAGTGTGGGGGCAGCCGCCACGCACAGGGCACGCTGGCCAGAGCCTCTGCCCCACCTGACACCTCTGTCCCCTCTCCCCCAGCGGCACTGACCCCGTACTGATCACAGGGCCACCCACGGCAACTGGCACTTGTCTTGATGAGGCTGCACTTTGCCGAGTGAATGTGGTGGCTTTGGTGGCTGGAATCAGAGTCCACGTCCCTGCCCCATCCACACACGACATGTCCAGGGCGACCCTCTAACTCCCGGTCCCCCTTTTCCTGCCCTGACAGCCAGGAACACTTGGGCTTCCTGCTTCCTGGGCACGGGGATTGGCTGGTGGCCTCTCTGCGGCTGGAGGGGACCTGGGCCTGGGTGTCTTTTGTCCTGGATGAGGCACCAGGGGAGGGTGGCGGCCTGAGAGGACTCTTCCACTGGAGGTGGAGGCAGAGGACCTGGGAGGGTGAGGAGCCTGGCTGGGCGGCCCCAGGCAGGTCACTGCACCTCTCTGTTCTCCCATGTGATGAAGCTAAAAGCCGGGCCCTGCGGGGGAGGAGCAAGTCTGGCTGCCGCCCCCATGCAGGGTCCATCCTGAAATCCTACACAGCCTGCTAAGCACCACCTGGCCCTTATCCTCTGCCCTGATGCCACGGCCTCATGGCCAGCTGCATCTGGGACCACTGCAGCTGCTGCCCCCCTGGCAGCCAGCCTGCAGGACCTTCCCTGTCCCTGCTATAATGGCTTGAAGATGCTGTGGCAGCTCTGCTCGGCATCTCAGAGCCATAAAATCTCTGCTCACACCTGCGCCCGGCCTGCGCTGTGGCCTCCGAGTCAGGTCACCCATGGGCACAGCCCACTGCCATAGCCCAAGGCCCGATCTGCCGTACAGGGTCAGCAGCCGCAGGGTGCCTGGCTGCCGGGCCCCCAAACCAAGGGCTCCTGTGGGCCAGGACTCAAGTCTGGGGAGCCGCAGCTGGGAGTCACTGCCACCCCACAAGGAGGGGAGTGGGCAAGGGAGGAAGGAGAAGCCAACCCTATGAGTCCCCATCCTGACCATTCTTGTCTGCTGCTCAGCTGTGGCCAGACGGACCAAGCCCCTAAAGATGTCCATGACCTAATCCCCAACCTCACTGGCATGAGGGGCTGTGTCACTCAGCTGTCCCGTCCCCGGACACAATGCCCAACACCCACCGCTTAAGAGAGGTAGACTTGGCTCATGGTCTCACGAGACTCAGTCCATGGTTAGCGGCTCCAAGACAGGAATATCGCAGTGGAGGGCACAGAGGAGCACATGTGCTTAGCTCATGGCAACCTGGAAGCAGAGCAGGGCGACAGTGCCAGACCACACCTCCATGACCACCAGACGCCCAGAGTGTGCTTTCTTCGCTGGCCAGGCTGACTCATCGGGGTCACAGGTGAAGGGTCTGGAGGTGTGGTGGTTGTCCCGGGTAACCCAGAGGGTCCCTGGAGAGGAAGCAGAGGGCTGGAGTCAGGGAGAAGCAGGAGGGCCGGCACAGAGGCCTGAGGGGGACCCTGCTGTCCTGCCTGTTCTAAGGGCCAGGGCAGGCCCCGGATACGGGCTCTGGCGCCCCGTGGCACTGGGAGGGCAAGGACATGGGTCCTCTCAGGCTGAGGAGCACCGGGCCCCACTACACCTGGGTTCTGGGACCCGAGTCCCGTAAGGATAAACTCATATTCTTCTGGTCCAGCAAGTTATGGTCAATTTCACAGCAGCCAGGGGAAGCCACTGCAGCTGGCCTAGGCGCCAGCCTCAGCCCGTGCCCAGCATCCAGGACCCTGTAGGGACAGGGAAGGTGGGAATGTGGGGATGATTAGCTGCATGCTGCTCCTTTCAGCATCTGATGAAGACCAGCGTGGCCTGGAGACTGCAGGGGCCTGTGACCCACCAAGGATGGGGTTTCCAGTGCAGGTGGGGACGGGCAGGCAGGCACGTGTGAGTGCCAGGTGGGCCCGTGGGGTGCGGGTCCTGGCTCCGCCTCCTGTCGGGCAGCCTGAGGACACGTGCCGTGGAGTCGTGACCTGCAGGGGCTTGGTCCCAGATTTCAGACGCCACCCACGGTGACCCCTGGACGCTTGTCCCCAGGGAGGACCGCGCCACCGCTGCTAGGCTGACCAGCAGGGCTTCTCAGGTGTGTCTCAATGACCTGTTTCCTGGGGCTGACTCCAATTCCTGTGTGTGAAGTGGACATTACCTTACAGCAGCAACCCTGTAGCTGCTGTGAGGATGCAGGAGTGTGTGTGTGTGTGTGTGTGTGCGTGCGTGCGCACGTGTGCATTTGTGTAAATGCAAGTGGGCATTCACTGCTCCACTCAGTGAGGGGTGCTGGGCCCGGCAACACTCCACAGCCGGGAGCATATTCTGTCCCTGCCTTGGACTTTCCTGCTCACCGTCTCCCTCCAGAGGGTCAGGATCTTCCTGGAGAGCTGTCTGTCGGACCCAGCACAGCCCACGGAAGGAGCGCAGGGAACCAGAGTCCTCCTGCTGGGTTACGGTCAGAGGGTGCTTGAATGAGGGATGGATGGTGAAAAGGACACAGAGCCACCATGGGGGCTCCCGCTGGCCAGACAAGGGACACATTAAACATGAAAATCAATAGTGGTAGTGATGGATTGTGACCCATTAAACCCTGAGACCTGAGCACTTACAGACCGGGCAGGTGGGTGGCCACAAGGACGAGGCAAAGACAAACCACAGAGGGGATGTGTGGCTGCTGCCACCTCGATGTGATGACCAGAGTCAATGTCACCAGTCGACGGACACATCATTGTTGTGAGCCATGTGCCTGTCCCCCCAGACCGGCCCCAGTGACCCTGTGAAGAGCGTCCTGGGGCACACATCAGCCCTTGCCTACGCCATCTCCGGAGCAGGTGCCTGGCTGGGCATGGCTGGGGGAGGCCCGGTGCATTCGCGGCCACCTGCTGTCCTCAGCCCACACCAGGGTCTTCATCACCCAGCTAATGCTCAAGAGAGTGCCTCCCGCTGCTGCATGGATGCCTCTCCTGCTTGGGGACAGCCAGCAGGAACTGGAACCACACAGCCCTGTCGCCTCTGCTGGGACAGAGAGCCGGGCCACGGGGTCACGCCCTGGGCTCTGCTGTGGGGGGACCCTGGCTGGGACCCATCCTGAGCTGCTTGCGGGCCGTGAGGCAGCTGATGTGATAGTGGACACCATCCTGCTCTGCTTCTTTCTCACATTCATCTGCAAGGCCGGTCCTCGCTGGCACAGGGCCACAAGGCACAGAGCCACACGGCCACCACCACAGTTGCTGTACCCCTGACTCCAGCCTCTCTCCACTGCTTTGTGGCGTGACCCGGTGCCCCGCTCTGTGGTTTGTAAAACATCCCACCCAGGACTCAAGGGTGAGTATTTCAGGTCGTGGGTTTGCAGACCTTCAGACTGCAGCAGCGCCCAGGCGTGCAGGCCTCTCTCTTGCCCCCTGGTGTGGTCCTAGGTCCTAAGATGTCAGGCTTGGCTGTCCCCAGCCACGCTCACCCCAGCCCCTCTGTGACCGGGGAGGGCTCTATACCCGGCTGCTCCCCAGCTTCTCTGCCTCCAGGGGGCGCTAGAGGGAGTTGGCTTGGTGGGACCATCGCCATGGCAACGCCCCTGCATCCCACTGGGTCCTGGGCCACCTCCTTCCCCTCAGAGATGCTGGTGTGCCCTCTTGGAGGTCCGAGTGGCAGAGGTCTGGTCTGTGTCCTCGGAGCTGCTGAGCTGAAGCGGCTCCCTCCACCCACCTTGGTTTTCCGGGGGCGGCTGCTGCTTCCTCCCTGGCGTCTCTGGTCCTACGTATGAGTCTCCCAGCTCGCGGGGACCACATGGTCCTTCTCTCTGAGGAGCAAGACAGACCGACGTTCCACAGAATATCTGGAGGACCCAGGCTGTCGGGGGCCCTTGGGGTTTGGGCTCACAGGTGAAGTCAAGGCCTGACCTGCAGCCTTGGCCTCTGGGTGCCTTCTGCTGGAGGACAAGGCCCCCCATTAGGCCTCAGCAGCAGGGGGCACCTCACCCTGGTGGGAGGATCCCACAGCACTGCCCACTGGGCCATGAGGCCAGCATCTCCCTGGTGACCCAGGCCCAGGGTCAGCGGCCTCCTGGAGAGATAGAAGTGGAGGAAGCACACCCCACCCCACTGTGGCCTCTGCTCTGGCTGGGGCTGGAAGTAGGACTGGGACTTCTGGAGAAAATGCTTCCTGCCGCAGGGAGCCGCTTCTCCGCAGCCCTGGGGACTCCGCAGCCATCATGAGCCCTTTCCACGGGGCCGACTCCACAGAGGACAGCCACGGGCCCCATGCTGGGGTCTGCCAGACTGGCCAGGCCTGGACAGTTGCCTGGTGGCCAGGCAGGGCTGGGCGCCTCCCAGCGACGGCAAGAGACCCTCAGGGTGTCTTGGAACAGACTCAGCAGATGGCAGTAGGCTAGGCTCTGCTCCCATGTCCCCAGTCTATGGCCCATTCTCCCCCAGCTGTTAAAGGGGGTCAGCAGTTCCTCCCCTGCTAGGAGGCACAGGCCCAAGCCATGGGGTACCTGGGTCAGGGTCCCACGCAGAGAATGACACTCAATAGTCTGGAGTCACAAGTCACCTTCCCTGGGAATGCAGGGCATGTATTTTTAAAATACGTTTTAAGCTGAGCACAATGGCACATGCCTGTGACCCCAGCATGGAGGGAGGCTGAGGCAGGAGGATTGAAGGTTTGAGTCCCACCAGAGCAACTGAGTGAGACCTTGTCTCAGAATAAATAATAAAAAAGGCTGGAATTGTGGCTCAGTGGTAGAGTACTGCTAGGTTCAATCCCCAGTACTGGAAAAAAAACACCCGTTTTTTAAATGATGATAAACAGTATCTAAAAGTCTCCTGGCTACGACAATAAATCTCCTGCACTTGCTCAGCCTTTACATGGTGAGCTTGCTTCTCCACCCAGAGACCCATCTCCCAGCCTCATTAGTTACATTTCCAGACAGAAAAGATTTACTGTTGTTAGCTTGAGACAAATATGCTAATCTGGAATCTAGAGCCAAAATCGTGCTCTGACAGCAATCTGGATGCTATTTCTCCAGGGTTTGTGGGATCCGCATGTGGGAAGCAGAGAGCTTGTAGGGGCTGCAGGGGGTGCGTCTGGGAGAGCCATTCCTCTGGCTGACCCTTCCTGGACTCCCCAAGGCCTGGTTCCCTTCTTTCCTCAGCCTACCCACCTGCAGCCTCGGGTGGCCTGAGCCTCCTTCCCGGAGCATCTGCTCCTGGTGCCCAATGCACCCCTCCATGGCGACCATCCTGCTTGTCTGTCACACACCAGGGGCCTCCTCTCCCCATTCCTACCCACCCTCATGCCCTATGAGCTGGGTTAGCCTCTGCCTGTGCCGGCTGCTTGACCCTGGCTCTGTGCTCTCCAGGGGCCTGGAGTGGCAGTAGGTTACCCCAGACTGGGGATGGGTGGAAAGGAGCAGGGCCATGTACCTAAGACACTGGTGGCATAGAGTGGGGTGGCTGATGTGTTCCAGGAGGCTGGAGAAGCCTCCCGTGGGTGGTGCCAGTGCTCTGTGGCCTTTGGGGAGCATGTAGTGAGGGGTCTCCCAGGACAGAGGGAAGCTGTGGTGTGGGAGTACCTGGCTCCACTCGTGTAGAGGTGCAAATTGGTTCGGTCTGGTTGTGGAGGGCTTGGAACCTGCCCATTTGCTGGGTTCCCTGGGCAAATCCTGCATCCTTCTGGGACTTGGCCTTTGCATTTCCCAAATGAAGACAGTGGGTGAGGGCTTTGAAGCCACCTGGCATGAGCAAGAGATGCGATGACCACGAGTTCTACAGGAACCAGCCTAGTGGCCAGTGAGTCCCCGGCACTCAGCAAAGATCATGGAGGGAAGAGAGGAAGACAGGAGGAAGGAAAGGAAGAGAAAAGGGGCTGGAAGAAGGAAGGACAGAGTTTTGCGGCTTTTTGCAGAGAATATGGGGTGTTTAGATGCCACTCTGAGCTCCTGAGACCACACCGCTGGGTGAACTGTCCAGAACCGTGCTCATCGAAGCAGCCGGCCCTTGGGGTCAAAAGTCCCTGGTTTCCCTGGCAACATCCGCTTCCATCCAGGATCGGAAGTGACTGGAGAGGCCTTCCAAAGTGGAGGCCTGGAAGAGTTGTTCCCTGTGGTCCCTACTCTTCCCCGAGTTACTTGGCGCAGTCCAAGGGCTTCCCCGGGGAATCGAACCTGGGCTGACATTGATGTGTTTTTCCCGGACTTGCTTCTATTTAAACCAGCTGACCTTCAGAGCTGACCCTCACATAATGCAGGAACTCTTGAAGAGAAATCAATCGGAGCTTGAAGAAAATGGATTTGGGTTTGCATCTTCTGGGACGGACATTTCTTTCAAACACTCTGTGTTTTAATCACTGTGCCTGTGTGAGTATGTGTGCCCGCACACGTGCAGGTGCTCAGGCCTAGTGGCCCAAGACCTGCATTCAAACTCACCTCTTCTTGCTACTGTGTGGCCTCAAGTGAGTTCCCTCACCTCTCTGGGCCCGTTTCCTCTTTAGCAAACTGAGAACCTGTCACTTGGATGCCGGAACACACAAGCACACCGTCCCTGGGGCTGAGGGCTAGCTCCTGCCCTGCCTGCTTGGGAGGGAACCTGGGCCAGCAGGGAAACTGGGTGGCCAGGACAGGGCAGTGGGCTGGGCCGCTGCAGCACCGACACTTTGCCATAAGGAAACCTCGAGTGTCCCTTGGGACTGAGGCCTTTCCAGCGTCTGCACACTCTGGTGCTCGGCGGGTGGGGGCAGACTAGGCATCCCAGGGACGGGGCCTGGCAGCCTTCCCAGGGGAGCCCCAGAACCCCCTCCTCTCCACCTGCCCCGACCTGGATTAGAGAAAGGCCCACAGCCTCACCCACCAACCCCTTTAAAGGGAGGGAAACTGAGGCCCAGGGGACAGGCCCTCACCCAAGTTTCCCCCACGGAGTTTGGGTCCCTCCCTGCAATTGATCCTCAGAACTGAGAAGCTTTTCCTGGGCTGCAGGTGGCCAGACTCCAGGCAGATCCACCTCTGCCTGCTGCAGGGGTCTCCCTCACCAAGGAGCCGCCAGAACCAGGCCCCATCTCTGACCAACCCAGGCACAACCCGAGGGCCCCCCGAGTACAGCACCAAGGCAGGCCCAGCGCCAGAACTAGGTCGGGTGAGAGCCGGCTCCGTGCAAGTCCTCAGCGTCACCAGGGTCCACGGTGGCCAGGGAGACCCTGTGCAGCCTGCCCCAGCGCCCCGGGGTTCCCAAGGCAGGCAGAGAGCGCAGGCCACAGGCCGCCTGGGGCACAGGATGACCGGGTGGGCCGACCTGACCCACAGAGACTCACCGTGACCCACTGTCCTGGCAAAAGGACCACACGGGGCTAAGTGCCCGAGGGAAGCCTGGCCTGAGACCAGCCTGAGAACGCCCGACGGGGCTCGCAAAGGTCCAGCACTGCGAGTCCTCCACCCACGGTAGCTGCTGCAAATTGCAGGACTCTTTCCCCCGGGCCATGACCCTGAGCTGCACCCCAGATCTCGCCCCTTTTTTTTGAGACAGGGTCTTGCTGAATCACCAAGGTGCCTGGGCTGGGTTGGAATTTCGATCCTCCTGCCTCAGCCTACAAGGATGCTGGGGTTCCAGGCCTGCACCCTGAGCCAGGCTCTTCATTGTTTTTGAACAAAGACCACATTTTATTTTCCTTGAGCCGCCACCTGGAACTGGGCAGGCGGAGGAGGGGCTCGGCCTAGGTGTCAAAGCCCAGAGAGGCTGGGAATGTCCCTGAGCATCCTGCCTGCCAGGACAGGGGACAGGAGCAGCGTCTCTGCCGCCTGACCCCCCGGACGCCCTCACCCTGGCCTAACCCCAGGCCAGCGCCTGGCTGGGCACAGGGTCACTGCCCGGTGAGAAGGTTAAGCAAGCAGAGGGGTGGGGAGGGGCTGGGGCCTCAGCTTGGGGCCCGCTGGGGGAGAGTGTATCCCCAGACCGCAGGCCCTCAGGCCCCCGAGGAGCTCTTGGTACAGAGCGTAGCAGCAAAGCGCAGGCCCTGGACTGGCTGCGGTAAGACAGGACCCCACGGGGGGGCGGGACAGGGCAGTGCAGAGCCGGGGACCTGGGGACAGGGAGAACCATGGCTTCCTTTGGGAAGAGGCCTTTGCACTCAGACAGGCAACCCATCCCAAGGCAAAAGGGGGTGCAGGGGTCTCAGCACGGGAGGATGCCCACGTTCCCCTTGGGCCTGCGGGGTGTGGGGGTGGTGTGGGCTCAGCGTGATGGGTGGCATCGGCAGCAGGCGGCTGGGCCCTTCAGGGGCCGAGCCTGCTCCCTGCACTGAGCTGAGGCTGGTCCCCGCCTTGCGTGAGGCTGCCTTTGCTCTTGGATGCTAGGCTGGGCTGGCAGGAAGGTTGTGCTCCACATTGCCACCTGAGGTCCTGGGACAAACAGGAGCCCCGCGATTCCCTGATCCCATGCCAGCCCCACCTAGGACAGGCCCCAGGCCTGCAGGACACTTATCCTTCGGACGGGAGGGGGCTGGTGGGGATCTTGCTGGAGAAGGACATCGGCCACCCTTTCCCAGGCCGAGGGCAGTAGCTCTGGACAGCCAGGGTGTCACTCCAGGACACTGGGCCCTCCTGGTCCTGTGGGGCTGGCAGGATGGGAGGGAAGCAAGCAGCGAGGGCCAAGGGCACCTTGAGCAACAGGACAGGAAAGGGCAGTTTCCAGGTTTCTCTCTAAGCGCTGGACCCTAACGGGCTCACTCTGACTTGGCTGGGCTCATACCCATTCCTCCTGGGATGAGTGGGGTTTCAGGCCTCTGGATGGGCTTCCCTGGGGAGGGCTGGGGAAGTGCATGCCAGGAATGGAGTTAGGGTGGGGGAGCACGGGAGGGGAGGTGGGAGGCAGTGGGTCTCCTTCTTCCCTGGAGGACCGAGCTCTGAGAAACCAAGCAAAGAGACCCAGAAGACCAGAGAAGGGAGGGCTCAGCCTGCCCAGGCTGGCGGGAAGGAGGGCCCCGGGGCCGGGCCGGCGGCGGAAGTCGTGCGCCCTGGATGGGAGCCTGGTGTCCGCACTGGGCCTTCCCTGCCCTTGGGGAGCCCAGGCCTGGGTCCGCAGCTCTGCCTCCTAGGACCCCCGGGAGGTTCAGTCACACTCCGGTCCAGAGGGCCCAGCAGGACTTTGCTGGGCTGGAAACTGCATCGGCCGATGGGATTCATCCTCCAGCCACAGCGTGCACTGGGGGTCTTCCAGGGCTGAGGGCTCCCAGGTCCTGCAGCAGCGAGCCTCGGGGGTGGGGCAAGCACGTGGCGAGTGGTTGACGGCTCAGGGAAGGGTCCCGAAGAGGCTGCTGGTCTGCGTCACCCAAAGGAGCCTCCGCTGTTGCTCCTGGTCATGTGAGCAGTTGCGCCTTGAAGGCAGCACCCAGGGGATGGGGTATTTGAAGGGCAGGGCAGGAGAGGGTGTCGGGCACGGCCAGCGGTGCGGAAGGTGTCAGGCAGCACTGCACTGGACACATAGTTGCTGCAGGAACCTCCAATGAGGCTGAGTCCTTGGGCCCGATGTGCCCCCACATCCTGCCTCCTGCAGGGACTCAGAGATACCAGGTAGGCTTAGGTTGTGCCCGTCTCCACCCTGCTGTTGGCTACAACCTCCCTGAAGTCACTTGGTCCTGACTGCAGCCTCGAGTGGTATTTGTCATTACTGTATCCATTCTCCAGAGGGGGAGACTGAGGCTTGAGCCACTGAGCACAGTGGCCTGAACACAGTGGAAAGGGATGCCTTGCCCTTAGGGTCATCAGAGGAGCCAGCTGTTTAGGATACACTTCCAATCCAAGGGACAGCTGGACAATGGGAACCAGACTCCACCAGGGGCCAAAATTTACCAAGAGCCACTGATTCTGAACAACCTTGAGAGGCCCATGCTGCCCAGGCACAGGCGACCAGGGAACGGGGCAGGTAGGGAAAGGGTCACCCATCGCACAGAGCGGCCTCCTCCCCTCTCTGGGAGGGGGGCACTGACCAGCTTCCTGCCCCTGTCTGCCAGTCCCTGGTCCAGGATCAGGGTCACCACGGGGATGGATGCAGAATCGCTCCCTAGAGCTGGGTCTGAGTGGGCCAAGCCGGTGTCCTGGGGGCAGACAGAGCGGGCTCCCCCTGGGTCCCGCCTGTGGGGCCCTCCATGAGGTTGCCCACCCTGCCTGTCCGCCCAAGTGTGCTTCCTGTGAAGAGGGCACAGCCCGCCCCCAGGGGGATGGAGGGGCAGCGCCCAGGCAGGGTGGGCGCTTGGTGGGAGTTTGGCTGGGACTCCGGCCTCCCATCTTGGAGGACAGCAGACTTGGGGTGGCCGGTCCTCCTGGTCTGGAAGGAGGTCAGAGAGTCCCCGGGAAACCCCTCCTCTGCCACCTCCAGTTTGGTGACCCGAGTGAGTGCCACCTCTAGGGACGGCTGCTTCCTCCCTCCTGGGTTAGGACTGCAGATGAGGTGGCGGGATGGCGATCCTGCGCCTTCTTATTTGTGTCTGCAGGCCATCCTGAAGCCCCACACGCAACTTTTTTTGTGTGTGTGCTGGGGAGTGAACTCAGGGCCTTGTGCTTGCCAGGCAGATACTCTGACCGCTGAGCTAAACCCCCAGCCCGCACAGCAATTTTGCCAGCCACAGACAGACGGAGGGAAGCATGAGTGAGTGTGGGAGGCCCCACTTACAAAACCCCAGAGAGGCCTTCAAGGGAAGCAGAGTGCAGTGAGGGCACCCTGGGGGGGGGGGGCGCTGGGCTCCACGTGTGCATGGGGACCCTGGAGGCACTGGGCCCCAATTCCCCTGTCGTGGAGGCAGCGAGCTGGCAGGTTGGGACGATCCACCAGGGAAGTGGGCCGCTGAGATCCGGGGCCAGGGCAGGCAAGGTCCCAGGAGCTCAGCAACATGAGGCCAGAGGGTGCTGTGGCTACCGAGCACTGGCCTGGGCTGTGTAGTTTTTCTTTTCTTCACAGTTTGTCCCTGCACCGTTCCCTCCTCCAGGTGCAGATCCCGTCCAGTGGGACAGTTGAAGGAGTCTAGTCGCTGGTGGCGGGGTGGGGTGGGGGCCTGCTCATCCAAATCCCACAGCAGCTTGTGCTTTTGGTGACTCGGGCAGGCCGGGCGAGGCCCCGCGAGGGCTCCTGTGCCCCCAGCGCCCCAGCTTCCGCGGCCGCCTCCTGCCCTCTCCCCCTTGCCCCAGGCTGGCCGGGGACGAGCTTTGGGCAGTGGAGCCCGGCCTGCCAAGCTGGGCACCCAGCCCGCATGGAGACTTGGGGCTTCGGGGGCTTCAGCTCCACCAACTCTCTTGAGGGAGGGGCAGGGGCTGCGCCGCGCTGCTTTGGGGGACTCTGAGATGGAGAGGGGGTGGGGCGCGGCTGGGGCTGGCATCAGGTGCTGAGAAGCTGGGCAGCCCCCCCCAGCTGTGCCTGGAGTGCCCCGCCCTACCCTTCGCCCCAGCAGACAGGACGTGCTGCCAGCAGGGACCTGAGCCCTCCCTGTCTCGACTTACAAGGTGAGCTTGACTCTGTGGAGCCTGCAGGTACTGGCCCGGGAGTGGGCATCGGAGACCTCCCTGCGCCCCTCCTGTACCGGGCCCTACGGGCGGAAAACGCATCCGCCTCCTCCAGCCCCTCACTGGGGTGACCCCAGGTGCTGGGGGGCTTCACAGGCTGGAGAAGAGCTGCGAGGAAGAAATCAAGCAAGCTGATTCCACCCCAGATGTCCCAGTGAGCGGCCAAGCGGGACGTTGTGCCCTGTGGGCATTTCATAGGCACAGAAACCCAGAGTGGAGGGCAAGTCAGGCCCCCGCCTGCGGATCGGGGCAGCGGGGCCGGGATGAGGTCCCTGGTGGCCACAGCAACGCCCGGTGGTGGGTGTTCCGGGGCCCAGCACACTTCAGGGCCAGTCGGAGCCTTCTTCCTTCCCTGCCAAGGAGGGTCCCCTCTGCCCCAGGCATATGGCTGAGCCCCCGTTCATTCCTGGGCACTTGAGCCGCGAGGGTGGATGACAGCCCGCCCTGTCCACGGCTGCGGGGTGCAGGGGCCCCCTAAGATTGGGCGAAGCCATCCCCGTCTTTCCGGGGCCCCCGAGCGGGGAGCGACGCGTCACCAAGTCAGTTCCACAAACCGCCTGCAGGTGGCGCCCGCTGACAGCGCTGCTCCCGGGCACTGGGCTCCCTGGTGCTGGAGGTGGGCCGGGGCGCAGCCACGGGCAGCAGCGCAGTGGACATGGATCTCGTGGTCCAGACCTCAGCTGAGCGTGAGGCGGGCGCAGTCCGTGGGGCCGGGCGAAGTGTGGAGCTTCTGATGTGCTCCCGCCAAAGAAGGGGGTGGCTCTCCGCCCACACAGCGGGCAACCCAGCAGCCCTGTGTCCTCCCAGGAGCCTCTGCGTCCCCGGCGCCGCAGCGTTGGGGGAGGGCAGCAGCCAAAGAAGACGCCTCCTCGGCCGAGCTGGGGTCTCTTAGGTCACCAGTGTAAGTAAAGGGCCAGGTCTGGTGGCACGAGCCTGTGGTCTAGCTAGGGAGGCCGAGGCAGGAGGATCACTTGAGCCCAGGAGTTCGAGACCAGCCCGGGCAACATAGCGAGATCCCGTCTCAAAACAAACAAGTTTAAGTAAAGGGAATAGTAGGAGCAGAGAAGGACTGAATGCACTACCTTGTGTGACAGCGAGTACCCTGGGGGTCAGGAGAGGCATGCAAGGTGCAGGAAGATAACTCCTCTTAGGAGGTTTCTCTATCAGGTTGTTGTTTGGAACCCTCCCTTGGACTGATTTCCCGAGGAGTTAACATGCTGTTGTGAGCATGCCTGTCCCTTCTGTGGGCTGCCGTGACTCCGGCCTTGTCTCCTTCCCAACCCTTCTCAGTCTTCAGTCCCACTCGGCCAGGTGTGGGAGCCATTCCTGGAGTCCTGGGAGTGGTGGCTGCTCTCTAGCTCCTCCCTGGCTGGCTCCAGCACAGTGGCGCCGGGAAGCCACTCTGAGTTCACCCCGTGGGCTCTGCTGGGGGCCAAGTGGAGGCCGGGATCACCCGTCCCACGGGCACAGGGCCGGGCTGGCTGCCACTGTTGCCCTGACATGGGGACCCTCCGCCTGAGGAGCCCTGGGGGTGGGGCAGAGGGCTCCCTGTGCCCTGGGTGGTAACAGGGTCAGTGGGAGCCATCGCTGTGTGGTGCAGTGTGGTGGGGCGTGGTGTCTGGTCACTTCCCTCAGGCTGAGACTCGGCACCAACACTCTCAAAGGAGCGGAGGTTGACTTTGGCTCCTGGTTCAGTCCGAAGGCCCAATCCAAGCAGAAGCAGCACTGGAACGGCCTGGAGGAGGGCCGCTCGGGGTATGGGGCACAGGAAGCTGAGAGCGGGGAGGGGCTGGGAGGGAGGGGAACCGTCCAGGCCATGCCCCAGTGACGCCTCTTCCCACCACCTGGCCTCGGACAGCAGTCAGCTGCGAGCCTGGTAATCTACCACCTTTCAAAGGCCCCTCCAGGTGGCTTTAAGGGACATCTAGATAGAAACCCTAACAGGTAGGGACCCTGAAGTCCATTCATCCTGCCTCCCAGCTGTGTGTGTAAGTGCATGTGTGCGTGCACATTGGTCTGTGTACGATTGAGGATAAGTGTGTGAGGACACACACAGGCAGGCCTCGTGGGGCTGAGGGTGACAGGGCAGAAGTGTGCGGGCACCGACGGGGCAATGACAGAATTCTGGTCCCCGTGAGAGTGGCTGGGCGCGAGAGGATATGTGCGGAGGTGGGGGCATGACTGTGAACGCATGTGGGGTGCCACGAGGGGTGTTGGCCAGGGGCGCATACACAGGTGTGTGCAGGTCTGCATGTGGACCTGGGTGGGAAGGCACGGACGCAGGTGTGGAGCATGCAGGGCGTATGTCCGTGGGGCTGTGTGGGTGTCAGTGTGCACGGGCATGTTCGTGGGCATGAACAGTGGGCCCTTGTGCACGTGTAGGAGTGTGTGGAAGGTGAGAACGGGGGACATGTCGGGTTCAGGCTGTGTCTGCCTAGAGAGGCCCGGGAGGGACCGACCCAGAATGTCAACAGAGGGCCTCAGGCAGAGCTCCAGGTGGCCACCAGAAGCTCCTCCGTGTCACAGTGCCTTTGGCAAATGCTCTGTGTTGTGTAGCATTGTTTGTGTAGGATCCGAAGTCACCGCTCTTGTACACACATGGGTTGGGTGAAGGTAGGGACACAGTAGGGCCACCAGGAGGGAGGCTGGTCCAGGAGTATGCACAGTCCAGGTGTCATCATCAACCATCCTTCTGGCTAGCATGGCCACCAGTATACTCCTTTTGCCCACAGGAAACAGGCTCAGTGGTCACAGAAGGCTGGGGATGTAGGGGACCCCACCGGGAGGGCTGGCCTCGGAGCCAGGCCCACGGGGCTCTCTGGGTCCCTGTGGGAAGGCTGTCCCCAGCTGCCCACAGCATGGCGCCCCTGCTCCTTGCACCCCGCCAGTACCCACATCATGTCGGCTGCTCTAGGTTCACAGCATGGTGGCCTCTGCACTCAGAGCCCCATCCTGTCCCTTAAGGGCCAGCATCTTTTGCTGCCTCTAGGATAGCTCTGGAGAGGGCACATTTTTCCTTTTTGCATGCACTGGCTCTGGCACAAAACTCAAAACACAAAGGTCAGAGTGGAGAGGGGGGCTCCAGGAGGGTCTCATGTCACCGCCTGCCACCTGCGTGGGGTCCCAGGGCTGCCCACAGTACCACTTCTGGGGCCTCTGAGCAGGAGTGGCTCCCTGTCTCCCACAGTGCTGGGAGGCCTGGAGGTAGGATCTGAGGGTGGGGAGCAGCAGGGGGGGAGGTATCCCAGGCCCTCTGTGGCCTCTCTTGTGTCCCCAGGCTCTAAGTCCAGATGTCCCAGTGGGGTGCCCACCACTGCAGTGTGCCCCCCAACTGCCGCATCCGCAGCGACCCTATCTCCAGGCCAGGTCGTGCTCTGAGGCTGCAGGGTCAGGACCTGGATGTGTGAACTTTGGGCACTATCCACCGTCCATCATGGATACACAGACTACTGAAAAGGGACGGGGACAGATCTGCAGGGCAGCTATCGACAGGAGTCCTCTTGCTAGCATCCTGTCCTCCTGGCCTGCGTCCCCACCGTCCCCAGTCCTGAAGGCAGCCCACCCGTGCCCTGGCTCCGGGTGACTCACTGGGTGCAACTGGGGTATTCCTGAAGGGTTAGTTCTCCCAAATGACAAACCCGGGCGCAGAGTGAGTGCCAGCGCGCTCAGGGAGGAATAGTGGCTGCTCCACCTGTGGGAGGCGGCCTTGTTCTGCGCTCCCCCAGTCTCCACCTCTGCCCAGGGCCAGGATGACCAGGACACCACGCGGGGCCCTGGCAAGGCACAGGCATCCATTCTGAGACCAGGAGCCATCCAGATGGGTGGGGGGCTGCTGGGCCCCAGCTTCAGTTTCGAGAACTTTCCCGTGGGCTCCCAGCATAAATCTGTGCCCACCACAGAAACCGAAGCTGCTGGCACCATCTCCTCACATTACGACCAGACGCTTCATCTCAAAGTGGCCGGACTGACCCTGTAGCTGTTCCCAGCCCTTGCAGGGTGGAGACCTCGGCCCAGTGCTGGGACCCGGAATGCAGAGAGCAGCAGCTCCCAGCCACCTGCCCGGCCCTGTGTCACACCCAGACCCTCCTGAGCAGGCAAGCCAGTGTCATGGGGAACTCCGTGGTAGGCTCCCCGTGACGTTGTCTCCCTGCACTGAACGCCTGTGGAGCGGGCACAGACAGGGACACAGCCACCAAGCCTGGGCAGGGGGAGCCCAGTCAGCGGCCCTCTCTGCACAGCTACCCCATGGGCACAGCGTCCCCTCCCTGCAGCGGCCAAGGTCTCTGCAGAGGGCACAAGCCTGGTGGGTGTCTATGTTTGAGCAGCTGGGGTGAGGCTTCTTCTGAGGGGGAGGAGTCCTGGCCCTCCTGCGAAGGAGACTTGGCCACGCCTGCCTGCGCCCAGAGGGGCCTGGAGGACCATATAGCCCCACTCCTCCTCCTCTGGGTGTGACCCAGGGCTGCTCCTACTTGGCAGAGCACAGCAGTCCTCTTGGGGACCAGATTTTGTCCTCTCCCAGCTCTCCTCCCCTCTCTCTACACCCCTCCCTCTACCCCTCCCTCCATCTTTCTCCCCTCCTCCCAGTTCCAACCTCTGCACCTCAGTCCCCTCCTCCCTCTCCAGGGCCTCCCCTCTTCCCACCTCCTTCTCCCTTTACCTCCCTCTCCTCCTCTCCCAGTCCTTCCTCCTCCTGCTGCCCCTCCTCCATCCCCAGCTCCTCCCTCCTCTCCCCTCCTTCCCCTCTCCTCCTGCTCCTCTTCACCCTCCCTCCTCCTCATCTCCCCGATTGAACTGAGTCCCCCAGGCCTGGTCCCTCCTTTGCAGTTTTAAGAGGAGCCTTTCCCAAGGAGGGAAGCTGGACCCTCAAAGCGCAGCTGAAATACTGCTCCAGTGTTTGGTTTTCTTCAAAGCCAACACTTTCAGTATCTGCCAAGCACTTGTCCACACCACCGTCTCCACTCAACAGGCCTGAGCTTCGCAGCAGCTGGGTGAGCCAGGCTGGCGGCCACCATGGTGGGGGGGGAGCAGCAGGAGCCCCGCCAAGCCCCAGGCACCGAGTTTGCACATCCAGAAGACTGACCAGGGACACTGGGCTGCTGGTGACTGCAGAGGGACACTGTAGCACGTCAGCAAGGACGTCTGGAGCCCGGACAAAGAGGCCTAGAATCTCTGAAGAGGGGCCAAAGCCACCCAGCGAGCGCATGTCAGATGGTGGCCGCAGCCCTAGCTGACTTCGGTGCCCAGCAAGCTCCTTCCTGGCCTCTCCTCTGCCTGTGTCTGCTATTGCCTTCTGATCACTCTTCCTACCCCAGCTCTAATCCTGTCACTTCCTTGGCTTGGTAACATCCAGTGGCTCCAAATTGCTTTGCAAAGTAAGAAGCCTATTCTTTAGCTCGGTTTGCCAGGGACCCAGGACCTGACCCTCTCGCTCCGTCCTCAGCCCTGCCTTGGGTCTGGCAGCTCCTTAGTTAGTAGGGTGATCAGCAAGCAGAGAACCTTTGCCTCCAGCGACAGGCTTCCCTGCATACCCTTCGCAGGTGGACCGGTTCCGAGGGCCTTAGTGTCTCCAGCCTTTACTTCAGAAACCCTCAGGCCCGAGGAGAACACGGGTGACCTGAGGTCTGCCCTTTCCATGCTACAGCAAGCAGAGTTGGAAGCAACCTAAAGACCTCCTAGTGGGGTTTGTACCCGCTGTGACCACACAGAGCCTCTCCTGGGACATCTGATGGAGAGGCTCCTGGAGCCCAGGTGCCCTCCTTGAACCTGGGGGTGGCTGGACTGCTCCGATCTCCATTGGATACAGCAGTGGATAATGGACAGGAACCCTGGCCGTGCTCCGCCCCAGCTCCCCACCTCTGGCCTCACTTTTCCTGGAAACCCAGTCTCCAGGGAACCAGGTCACCCTGAGATGCCCCAGTAGGGGTCCCTCAGCATTGGCCCAGGTAAAATAGGCCAATGTGCTTCAGATGAGTCCTGCCGGCGCCCACACCCCCGACTCAGCCAGACTTTAAGGACTGGGGACAAACCGTGGGGACCCACAGACTGTGGCTCTTAGCTCTGCTAATGTTTGGGGGCACACGCTGTGTGACAACAGCACCGTGCTGGTCTGAGTTTAGAGGTTAAGAAGAAACGGGGCGGGTGTGGCTCGGCAGAGCGCTGCTGGCTGGCTGGTGCAAGGGCCCCCGGCTCCTCCCTGCTGAGGAAGAAGCGTTCCTGCCTTCACCAAAACGGAGGCAGGAGCTGCTGATACAGAGAGCCCGAGCTCCCCACTCTCCAACTCGACTCGACCAACTGCAGATCAAACCCACACACATGTGGGCTTTGATCCAAAAGAAAAACTGCATCTACTGAACACGTACAAATTTTTTCTCTTGTCATTGTTCCCTAAATACAGTACAGCAAGCCAGGCGCAGTGGCTAGTAATCTGGGAGGCACTCTGGGAAGCTGAGGCAGGAGGGTTGCAAATTTGAGCCCAGCCTGGGCAATTTAGTGACTTAGTGAGACCCTGTCTCAAAATAAAAAATATAGAATTGGGGATGTAGCTCAGTGTGTAAGGCCTTGACTTCAATTCCCAGTACTACAAACAAGCAAACAAAAGTATAAAGACTATTTACATATCATTTACATTATATTAGGTATCATAAGCCATCTAAAGTCTACGGGGGTTTCCCACGTGTTAAATGCAAATACTGCTCCATTTTATGTCCGGGACTAGAGCTCTCAAGATTTGGGTATGGAGAGGGTCCTGAGCCATCCCCTTCAGGCCACCAAGAGACATGATGCTTGAGGAAGGGAGAGGCACAGGACTTGTAAAAGAAAGTTTATCACAACAAACAGGCAGTGGCCTCCTGTAGCTGGACTCCTCGATCAGCCTCCTGGGATTATTCCTACTGAGCCATTCCGTGCATTTAGAGTTATGGGACTGCTGGACTTCCGCCCCTGCGCCAGGCCCTTGGGACACGGAAGTGACGCGACAAAGGCTCGGTCCCTGCTGAAGGCAGAGGCTGTCCCAGAGAGGACACCGGGTTTCCCGCACGGTCAGAGTGTCCATGTGGTCCACACGGCACAGCGCAGAGAGGCGCAGGGACACAGAAGAGACCAAAGCGACAGAGACCCCAGGGCTTGGTGGGCTCAGTCTGTGAAGATGGATGGGACACTGCCAGGGCCCCACAGAGGCCGGGACTGGAAGTGTGAGTGGCTTTGTGCTTTTCCAGATGGGCCATCCCTCAGCTCCAGAATCCTGCCCGGACTCACAGAGACCAGAAACCCTAGAAGCCTCAGAAATGCCCGCTGATGGTGGCGACTCCTGCTTCCACCTCTGCGGGCAGTCCTATCCACTCCAGCCAGGACCCAGGACCAGGCACAGAGGCAATGGCCTGGGCGACTACCAGTCCCACCGGCTTGCGCAGCCCTAAGCAACCCACCGCACACTTGCACACTCGCACACACTCGCCAGTGCCCCGCTGTAAACCCACCCTAGGGCTCCACCGCTGCAGTCATCCGGATCAAAGGACCCAGAGCAAAGCAGATCCCTCCTCGGCCACCCCAGGGCATGCACCTGGGGCCAGGCACACTCTCCTAGGCTCTCAGCCACCACACCCCGGCCGTCCAGGCACCCCTCTAGAGGCAGCGGGAGCCCATGAGCACCGGCAAAGCTTCCCAGCGATGCTCTCCTCCGGCCTCCTCCGCCTAGCAGTTGCGCTCACCCAGTTATGGGAACTCAGACGCCAGGTGCCTGTTGCAAAGCCATGTGACCCCAGAGTGCAGGGAGCAAAAACCCAGGGTCAAGAAAGCCCCGGCGGACCAACACGGAGACAGCACAACCCAGAGGGTGCGTGGCTGGACAAGAGGATGCACACAGCAGCATCAGGATACCTGCATAACCCCAGGCCCTCCTCCCCGCAGCCATCGCCTTTTTATCCAGACTCCTCTCTTTCCTCAGTTTCCTCATCTGTCAAAGGTGCTCTCCATTAGACAGCATCTGCCTAAGGTCGGTGTGCTTCTCCAAACGAATTTGGGTGCCCGTTGCTTCCCTCTTCCTGGGCTCAGTCCTCTCAGGCTCGGCATTTCTCCCTCTCCGAGTGTCTGGCTTGCCCAGGCTTCTCCAGATAGCGACTTTGCCTCAGTGCCATTCTCTGTGAAGGGGGCGCTCATTTATTTGCGGACTCCCAGGTCAAACGACCCGGGCACCCCTGTCAATGGTTCTTCTCACCCCTCTTGGGGCCGGAGACCAGTTGAGCAGAGACCAGTTTGGTCTTGGAGTCTGCAGAAAAGTCGATTTCTAGCCCCAGGTCCAGCAGCCACTGGGCCCAGGGGCCTCCTTCAAAGCTCCACAGGGCGCCCCAGCCGGCCGGCTTTTACTCTACAGCCCGTGGGCTCCAAAGGCCAGACTGTTTCGCACACCCCCACCCCATGCCACTCCGCTTTCCTGCTGCTCTGAGGCCCTCTGGAATCTGGGGTCCCTGCAGGGGGAGCCCACAGCGGCGGCGGAATCCCAGGCCTCCACGGCTAAGGCATGCACCGGTCTGGAACCATCCTGTGAGTCTCTCCTATCCCTGTGTCAATTTTCCCCGCTGGAAAATGGGGCGATGCTCCCTTCACCGCGGTGTTCTTCCTGATTAATCAAGGGGGAAGGCGGGGACCTCATCCTTCTCCAGAACTCGGGTTGCACCCGTGGGACCCTGGCCACCTCGCATGGGGCTGGTGCACTTCTCTCGATAGCCGCGTCTGGCGGGTGAAGTGCATGCTGCGACCCGGGGCTCCCTATCCTTTGTCACAGGCCACTCCTGAGCGCCACCGGAGCTGGGTAGCCCTAGCTGGGACCGGGCCACGAGAAGCAACCCAGAGGGCAGCAGGCGGCAGGGCGCACTCTGAGGGGGAGGGAGCATCGAAAGCTATTTCACTAAGTGTAAATATTAAAACGCGTCGCCTTTTCGAAATCCTG
Source organism: Hystrix cristata (assembly GCA_004026905.1). Lineage (NCBI taxonomy): Eukaryota > Metazoa > Chordata > Mammalia > Rodentia > Hystricidae > Hystrix > Hystrix cristata. The sequence continues at coordinate 58,501 of PVJO010006534.1, read as the reverse complement.
CTTGGCAGAATTCCTATTTTTAAATTACACGCGAGCTCATTTTACAGAGTAAAATTATGGCCCAGGCTTTGTGGGTTTTAGAAGCCCAGGGGTCTTCACGCCGCCCCCCACGTGCAAACATGCACACGCGCGAACACATGCACACACATGCGCACGTGCACACGCATCACACACGCACGTGTCACGCGCGCATACACACGCACACCCGCTCACGATCAGGCCCACACTCGCCTCAGCGGGGTTATTACTGCTCTCGCCGGACGGCGATTGGTCAGCCTGCTCCGCCCCCGGGCCCCGCAGCCAATGGGCAGCCGCCCGCACGAGGCCCCGCCCCCGGCGCGGGTGGTGCGGACGCGCGAAGACCTCACGCGCGGCGGGACCCGGCGCGTCCCCCCTGCGCCCGGGCCGCCCGCTCGGCCGCGCCACCCGCGCTCAGGGTCCGCGGTGCGTCCGGCCTGTGGCCGCGCGCGGGGCGCCCCACGTCCCCGAGCCCGCGAGCCGGCCGAACCCCCACCCGCCCTGCGCGCCCCGCCCCGCGCCCGCCCCGCCTCGCCCCGCCCCGCGAGCCGGCCCGGGAGGCGACCCGAGCGCGACGCGAAAGGCGAGCGAGGCGGCGGCCCAGCGGCTGTGGCGCGCCCGCTCCGCCCGGCCCACCCGCGCCGGGCCGCCGCGCCGGGTCCGACGGGGGCGCCAGGGCCGGCCGCGCGCGCGCCGGCGAGCCGCGCGCCACCGTCCGCCGCGGGGACCGGGAGCCCAGAAGCGCGGCAGAGCCCCGCGGGCCGCGGCCGCGATGCCGGACGAGCTCACGGAGCCGGGCCGCGCCACGCCGGCCCGCGCCTCGTCCTTCCTCATCGAGAACCTGCTGGCGGCCGAGGCCAAGGGCGCGGGGCGCGCGGCCCACTGCGACGCTGGCCCTGAGGACGAGGAGGACGACGACCCCGAGGAGGACGACGCCCAGCGCGCTCGGCGGCGGAGGCTGCAGCGGCGGCGACAGCTGCGCGCCGGCCTGGGGCCCTGCGGGGAGGTGCGGGCGCGGGCGCTGCCCGGGCCCGGCGCGCTGGGCCTGGGTCCCCGGCCGCCCCCCGGGCCCGGGCCGCCCTTCGCGCTGGGCTGCGGGCCCGCGACGCGCTGGCACCCACGAGCGCACGGCGGCTACGCGGGGGGCCTCAGCCCTGACAGTGAGTGCGGGCAGGGGTGAGGCGGCGCCCTTGTCCCTGCGCGGTCCAGACTCCGGGCTCGTGGCTTCCCTCCACGGGCCACCCTCCCGTTCTGTGCAGCCGGCCAGGGTTGTGTGGGCCCTCGTGGAGCCCCGGTTTGGGCAGGTGGGGGACCCACTCGCCGGGACAGGGGTCCGACGTGCCGCTGCGCCCCTGCCAGGCTCTGCGGGCCTTGGGGGGAGCGTCCAGAGGGCTCTGGGGACCGGGACTGCAGGCCGTGAAGTTGGACTGGGGAGGACAGAGACGATGGGAGAGGGGATCCGAGAAAAGGAAACGGAAGGATGGAGAGAGGAAGAGGAATGTGGTGAGGAGGGGGGGGGAGGAAAATGCACAAAACAAAGCAAAAGCCAGCTCCACCAATGATAGAAGAAACGGTAAAGGGAGGCTGGGGAAGGGGGCACTGGGTAGCGGGGGACCTGGTAGGAGGGGCCCTTCCTCAACAGCCGGGTGAGGGCTCCCCAACTCCTTTCCTTTGTGCTCGCTTGGGCCTTTTGGTGTTGGGACAGGAGCCGGTCCTTCCTCTGGGTTCTCCCAGGCCTCAGGGCTATGCCAGGCAAGAGGGGACCCCTGGGAAGCCCCGGTCCAAGAAGCCCCTCTCCTATTTTCCCTCCCCTCCCCCCAGGCCTTTGTTCACTGCCGAAGGCTCAGAGACTGAGGATGGGGGTGTCTGGGCCCTAGAACCCACTCACCCCTCTAGCCTGGGCATCCTGGGACCCAGAGTTCTCCCTCTCCCCAGGATTGGTGCTTCCCTTGTGAACCTGCCCTTCAGAGGGACAGAAGACCCCATGAAAAAATCCTGGAGAGCTAAACCACCCCCACTCCCATTTTGCTCCCCAACACACATACACACACACACTCTCATACACACTAGGAGGCCAGCTGAGCACCGGAGTCCAGCTCTGGCTCTGGAATCCATTTGGGTGTCTGCGTGCAGGTCCGAACAAGCTGGGGAGCAGGCAGCCTGTGACCCCTCTCACCTGCGGGATAACCCCCTTCCTGGGGTGGGAGTGACCTCTGTGGCCAAAGGACCCACACCTCAGAGCCCAGAAGGTCAGGGCTGCCCCTCTTTGTGTGTACTTCAGCAGAGCCTCTGAGGTTTCCTGGAAACCTGACAACTCCATTTAGTGCCCATGTAGGGGTGACTCTGAAACTGCTCTCTGGGTGACATTTGTTCCCCCCTTGCCCCTTAGGCCGGTCCCCACCTGCAGCCCAGCTGGCAGCACCCCCCATCCATGGGCGGTTCTTTTTTTCGTGCAATGCGGGTTAGGGTCCCAGCTCCAAAAGGAAGCAGGCAAACAGCTCGCCCCAGCAGTGCGAGAGCCGCCAGGTTTTGGGAGTTGGTGGGAGACAGGACTCAGGATCTGGGGGTGTGCACACCAGCCTGCTGCCAGACTTCATGTGGGCACCAGTAAGGCATATGCTTTGCAAAGGGACTGGGCAAGGGCACCAGCGGGACCTGCAGCCTTCAAAGACAGCACACTCAGACCCAGTGTCCTGCAAGCCTGCCACCATGTGCACTCCTGGCACAGGCACTGGCTCATACCCTCTCCACCTGAGCTCTTGGCCTCCCTGGGAGCCCGGGCCTTGGCCTGGGAGGCCCTCCCTGTGGGCTCCTGGGACTGCCCTCTTCCATCTCACAGATGTGCCAGGGGTCCACGGACTTCCTCAGCCAGCGTCATCCCTCAGCAGCCTGGGTTCTCCAGTTAGGAGGTCTTCAAGTGGGCACCCAGGTCCCCTCATATGCCCTGGGGCTTCTGTATCCTCAAATCTACAAGCTGGACGGCCAGTGACCAGGCAGGGTGTGCTTACCATGTGTCCCTGACTGTGGCACCTAGTCAAGGCCCCGGGTCATGTATCCGTGTCACCCGCCAGAGTTCTCTTTTGGGGGTTGGTGACATTTGTCTGTTGCTCCCCAAGGGTGAGCAGGGAGGGTCGCTATGTGCCTTTTTTTCCTGCATCTGCGCTGGCCCCAGGCTGGGTGCTGGTGGGTGGCAGGGGCAGCTTGGGGCTTGTTTTCCAGCGTGGGATTTGTCCCAAGGGCCTCTTGCCTCCCATTCCCGGGTTTTGCACGCTTTATGGTTTCCCAAGGGCCCACTGGACAGCTGGGAAGTGGGAGGGGGTCAGCCCACTTTTCATGTGTTTCTGTTTTTGTCTACGTTTCCTCTCCTCTCCTCCCTCTGGGCGGGGTGTGTATTTCGGTGTATGCGGGTGTAACCCAGGATTCGGTGCAGCAGCTCTCTGGTCTTCAGGGTTCCCTGCAGCCTCCCTCAGCCCTTTTTTCATCCTGGGTTGGGCTGGATGCTGGGCCTGCACGGGGAACAGTTCCTAGTTCCTGGCTGTGGGCAACCCCGAGATGGGACAACTGGCTGACTTGTGGACTCCGTCTGGGGACCAGCCCCATGAACCAACCATTGTGCCCCTTTCTCCCTGCAGGCAGCGACCGGGACTCACCGGAGACCGGCGAGGAGATGGGGCGCGCAGAGGGCGCCTGGCCGCGCGGTCCCGGGCCGGGCGCGGTACCGCGGGAGGCGGCGGAGCGGGCGGCGCGGGGCTCAGCGGTCGGCGGGGAGGAGGCGGCGGAGTTGGCCGAGGCCCCGGCGGCCGTATCGGGGGACGCGCGCGGCGCTGGCCGCAAGAAGAAGACGCGCACTGTGTTCTCGCGCAGCCAGGTCTTCCAGCTGGAGTCCACCTTCGACCTGAAGCGCTACCTGAGCAGCGCCGAGCGCGCCGGCCTCGCCGCCTCGCTGCAGCTCACCGAGACGCAGGTGAAGATCTGGTTCCAGAACCGCCGCAACAAGTGGAAGCGGCAGCTGGCGGCCGAGTTGGAGGCGGCCAGCCTGTCCCCGCCGGGAGCGCAGCGTCTGGTCCGTGTGCCCGTGCTCTACCACGAGAGCCCCCCGGCCGCGCCCCCGGCGGCCCCGGCCGCACTGCCCTTCCCCCTGGCGGCCCCCGCGCCCGCGCCACCCCCGCCGCTGCTCAGCTTCTCCGGGGCGCTCGCCTACCCGCTGGCCGCCTTCCCAGCCGCCGCCTCCGTGCCCTTCCTGAGGGCGCAGATGCCCGGCCTAGTGTGAGCCGCAGACCCCGAAGACGTGGATGCGCGACGGTGGTGGTGGTGCGCGCAGGGCGCAGGGAGCTCGGGCAGCTCCCGGGGCCTCCTAGGTACCTCCGAGGGCAGGGCAGCGCTGAGGAGCCTCCAGAATGTACCGCACAGCTGGACTGCAGCTCCCCACCAGCTAGGAGTGTGGACCCCTCGCTGGGAAAGTGGCCTTGTGAAGAAGGCTGGAAGTGCCAGGCACACAGACAGCCCCGGAGCAACTTTGGGCGCCACACGCAACAAACGAAAACTTCATACAGGCTGTCCCGGGGGCTCCAGGTGACTGTCCCCTACACTCATATTGTCTCCCAATACAAAATGCCCCTTTTCTGGGCCTACAACGGGACCCGGACTGGACTGCAGGTGTCTGGGAGGGCTGTGACCAGTCATCCCACACCCCAGTGGTGGAGGGAGGCCTCCAGCCATTGGAACCGGATCTCCTGTCCTGAAGATGGGGACAGGCCGACTGGGGGCTGGGGCTTCTGTCCTGGGCTGCAGCCTCCGGTTCTCTGGAAGACTTTTTTTTTTTTTTTTGATGAATATGGTTATTTGCGTATGGAATAAAAAGGGACGTTTTGTGGACAGTTTAGCTGTTGTGTGACCCTGGGCAGGGGTAACTGCCATGTGCAGGCTGCAGTGGACACCTGCTGACTGGGATGCTGGGGCGGGAGCCAGGAAGGGCTGGTGCCGGTGGACAGGAGCCAGGGTGGTGGGGTCCTGGAAGCAGAGATGAAAGGGTAGCCCAGAATTCCCAGGACTAGGCTGGAACCAAAAGCCATGAGGCAGGCATGACCAGGAGAGTTGTCACCATGGGCCTTGGAACTCTGAATCCACTGCCTTCCTGCCAAGGTTAACCTTGCAGGGGTTAAGGGGAGTGGGGAGCCCTAACTCCTGCCTTAGCTACTTCCTAGTGCTAGTGCTCTGCAGCCTTTCCTGGGAATGCTGTTCCTGTGGACTAGATCACTCTGTCACCTGCCTCTACCCATCCAAACTCATCTGTCTGCCTTTGGGTGAAGATAGGGGGAATCTGTCCTGTGTGGGCAGGGGACACTTTCTGGTGCTTCTGAGTCTGAGGAGTAGGACATCTTTCAAGGTCTGAAAGGCTCACTTCACTTCCATGCAGAATGGAGCCCCTGAAAACCATCTCCCTCTGGCTTTACCCCACCACACTCTAGGCACCAGACATCCTAGAGAAGGTGCCATGGGGCCTGGCGGGGGAGGGCGCCCATCTGTGCCCCTACCCCACCCTAGGCCACAGAATCAGCTAGGTGCAGTACCGGCCCGTGAATCGAGGACATGGTCCTGTCTTTGGAGGCTCCTGTGGCGGGGACAGGTCCTTGGCTAGCAGTTACATCTCCAACACGCTTCCTCCGTAGGTCAGCTGGGGCTCCCCAGCCTGGGCTGCCCCAACTGCTTTTCTTGTTTAATAAATTCATTTTTGCTGATTTTTTTCTGAGAGAGACTGTGATCTCCAATGAAATGAGTTTATTTCTACAGGCCCCAGTCGGTAGTCACAGAGAGTAATGGGGTGTCCCCTCCCATCCTTTCCCCCCTGTGCCCTTTGTAGTCCTCAGTACACCTGGCTGGCCCCATCCAGCCCCCAGACGCATGGCTGCCAGTCCCCAGAAAGATCTGGGCACCAGCAACCAGGACAAGGCAGAGGCCTTGGAGCCCAGCACAGGACCCCAGCTCAGCAGGGACCGGGTCGCTGTGCCTCCACCTCTTGCATTTGGCACCGTGGGCCTGCAGCAGGGTGGTATGTTCCAGCTGCCGAGGCCTGTAGACTCCCAGGTCCTGGGGTCTTCCTGCTTGGCCTTTTCTGAAAGGGGGGATGAAAACCCAGGATAAAGGGCTGTGGCCACCATGCAACCACTGCTTCTAGCCCGTGCAGTGGGTCTTGAGGTCTGGCGGTGACCACGGGGCGCCTCAGTGGCGGATGTGTCCAACCAGAGCTCCCAGAGAAGCAGGGCTTAACGACCACTGGGTGGTACTTGACGCCGCTGTGGAGGCCACAGGGGCTCGGGAGGCGCAGGGCAAGGGAGGCGGAGACTTCTGCTGGTGTTAGTCAGGCAAGTCTGAAGACAGGGCTGTTTGGATAGAATTAGTGTGACTGGGCTGGGTGGGCTCAGGCCTCGGGAGGGATGGAGAGAGCTGGGAAAGGGGAGAGGCTGTCCTAGCTGTAAGTGCAGAAGTGTCTCTGGCTAGCGGAGCCCAAACCGTCCAGCCCTGCTGAGCGGAGAGCCTGGCCCCCCCCTGCAGCTAGCCAAGGGCTCCTTGTCCTGCGGATGGCACGGGGCAGCTCAGACCCCAGATCTGAGAGGAGCGGTGGTGCAGGCACAGCCCACGAAGCCCCAGAGGGCACGGCCCCTGGAGCCCAGCTCCCGCGCCATCGATCGCGGAGCACCTCAGCACCTCGGGCGCGTTGGCTCCGAGGCTGGCAGAGATGGATGGCTTCGATCTGTCTCCACCACACGGCCCTCCCCCATCAGCCTCCTCACACGCTCTCCCGGAGCTGGCCGCAGAGCCTTGAGCCCAGTTGGGTCAAATGGGCTTTAAATGCCCAGAGATAGAATCCTGCTGGCAAAGGAACACCTGCTGGCAAGCCCCTTCTCTTTTCCAAGCCTCAGTTTCCCCATCACAGCCTACAGGGAGGACTGGGGGCTGTAGCTTGGAGTGCTAGGTCTGAGATCAAAGGGTCCCCCAGGCAGCACTCCATGGAAATCTGGGAACCGGCAGAGTGACCCGCCCCTCAGTCCTCTGGACTAGGAGAGTGGAATGAGGTGAGAGATAAGGTCCTTCCCAGAGCTGGGCCCCGGGACCCCAACGGTCGATCTGTACCCGGGGCACTGGCAGGGACCAAGGCGGTGTGCCATGGACTCAGGCCCAGCTGGTCCCAGGATGCCCTGCTCTGTGCCCCACACGGCGAGGCCAGGCCTGCTCACGCTTTCCCGTTTCATCCAGGGTCCCGGAGAGCCAGGTGCTGGGAGCTGCCTGCTGGTCCTCGCACCCCAAGCACACAGGGCCCTGCTGCCCAGGAAGGTGCTGTGGCTGACCTCCAGGCGGAGCACCCTGTGGACCCGAAGGCCCCGTCATCAAGCAGGGTGGGGGTGGCCTGGTCAGGGAAAGGGTGTCCCAGAGCTTTGGCCCAGTGCCCACACAGGAAACAGCCCAGCTGGGTGCAGGCTGGTGAGCACTGGGAGGGCCTGGAGGGCCCTGGGGCTTTCCCCTCTCTTCCCTCCTGTCTGTCAGGCTCTCTCTGAAGGGGCACGGACTCTGGGGTACCCCAGAAAGACCAGCTGCAGGCCTCTACCCCACACCTGTGTGGCTGCTCCCTGAAAGGTCTCATCCTCTTGCAGGGTCCTGACATCCTTCCCTGCCTGGGAGGCCAAAGGGAAGTGGGGAAGGTCTCCAGGCTGCCTGGTTCTACGTCGGGTCCCGAGGTGGCTCAGACGCCTGGCTGCCCCAAGGAGGAGGAGAGGGGAGCCGCCCTCACAGGTGGGCTGGAGAGGGGAAGCCCGGTCCTCTCTGCTAAGCTCCAACCTCCAACAGGTGAGCCATAAAGAGACCCTGCGGGGTTCACCCTCCCCACTCGGGGAGGAACCATGCCGAGCCCCTGTGGCCTCCGCAGCTGTTGGCCTCAATTTTTGTTTTTTCCCGGTACAAAAGTAAAGGACTTCTTGATGATCTGAACACGGCGGGAAGTCAAACAGAAACACGGTGTCTGCACTTCCCTCACCAACAGCCAACCACTTCTGAGTGTTGGATCAGACTTTGGATTTATTGGGAGCTGGGATTCGTAGCCAGATGGTTATTTAAAAAAAGCTAATGATGCATTTGTGTATTTACCAGCGAGACACTGCGATACCCACATTTGCTCTAAAATATGGTAACAAAAATAAACAAATTAATTAGTAAAAACAAAGGGAGGAGAACAGAAGAAATGAGGTTGGTCAGGAGTTAATTGCTGAGTGGGGGGAGCTACAAGGGGCTTTATTTCAGCCATTTACTTTTGTTTTATGTTTGAAACTCCACAATAAAATGTTTTAAAAGCCACGACAGAGCACGCTTCTCAGGGCGGATTCTCTGCTGCTTTGTTCCTGGTTTATTTCACTCGATCCGGGTCTCGCCTGGGTTCAGTTTATACCCGACCTTTTTTCTTTTTAGCTAGACGGTGCGCGCTAAAGCCCATTAATGCGGTGTCTGTAGAACGATTTAGTCTCCAACCTTCGCAGCTTTCCCGGCCTCCAGCCCTCCCCGGCCCGGCGCGCTCTCGGATTCCAGCCTAGATACCCACGCGCGCAGCACCAAGACCGCCCCGGACGGGTAAGGGGTCCGGAGGGCCGAAGGATCGCGGACGCCGGCCCCGTCCCCGGCCCAGTCTCAGTGCACCCGGGCGCGGTTCGGGGCTCTTCTGGACGCACCTCGCGTCCTCGGGTCCTCAGGGCGGGGGAAGGGCAGGGGCCGGGGCAGACGGAGGGAATCCACTGGGACAGCCCCGCCCGGCTGCGAGGGTCCCGGCGGAGGCTGCCGACCGCACGGCCTCTCGGTCCGTTCGCTGCCTCGGTCGGTGCCGGCCTCGCCGTCTCTCTGTGCGGATTCTCTCCGCTCTCGTCCCTCCGTACCCTGCCGACCGCGGCGCCCGCTCGCTCCATCGCCCCTTCTCCGGCCGGGCCCTGTGGGCGTCGCCCGGGAGGCCAGCGGCCTCGGCTTCCTCGAGGGGCCTCCCGGCTCCGGCTCGGGGCGCAGCGCGCTCGGAGCCCAGCCGACCCGGCCCCGGGTCCCGTCCGCACCAGGTGGAGGGAGACGACGACCGGCCGCGGGTGGAGGCCGCCGAACCGGACGCGGCGAAGGGCGGGCAGTGGCGCCGGCGGCAGTGCGCGGGCCGGGCGGACGCCGGCGACCCCCGCGGGCCCAAGGCCCCGGGGAGGCCCGCTCGCTCGCGGCCGGCTGCCCCGCCCCGCCGCCCTTCCGGCCCCGCCCGCCCCCGCCGGCGCCCCGTCCCAGCCCCGCCCGGCTCACCTGGCGGCGCCGGCGTCTCGGAGTCTGCGGCGGCCTTCGCTCGCTCGCCCGGGCCTCTCCCCCGCCCCTCCCGCCCCTCCTCTTCGCCGCGCCGCCCGAGGAGGACCCGGGCCCGGCCGAGCCGGAGTCCGGGAGGGGCGGCACCGCGCGCCCGGCCCGAGGGCGTCGGGAGGAGCGGCGGGGGTCGGCCGGCCGAGCGGGCTGGCTGGGCGCGCGCAGGTGGGGGGCGCGGGGGCCGCGTCCGGCTGGGCCTTCGGCGGGCGCGGGCTCGCGCAGCCCCGCGGCCTGGACTCCTCCTGGCCCGGAGAGATGAAGGTGGGGCGCGGCGCTCAGCTGGTGGGCGGCGGGGCGAAGGGCGCTCGGGACCGCGGGAGCCTCCCCGCGCCCCGGCGCCGCGTGCCCCGAGAGCTCCCAGGAACCCGCGGTGCCCCCAGCGCCGCCGCACCTTCAGGACGCCAGCTTCCTCCCGGCCCCAGAGTCTACGACCCATTCATTACCTGTCCCCGGCGGGACGCAGCGAGTCCGAAACCCTGTGCCCCTCGCTGCCACCGCGACTCCACATTACACAGACCTGGCTGGGGGAGGGTGGGCCCCCGCCCGCTCCTCGAAGTTCTGCACACGGAGGGGATCGGAGGGGGTGTCCTCGCTCGGAGTTTCTTACAGCTGGGCAGTGCCCAGGACCCGCCAGCCTTACAAAGTCTGGGCTGGAAGCCTCCAGACCCGAGTGGGCCTGGTTCGCTGTGGGGTGGAGAGACTGTGAGGAGGGTGCCCGCACTCTGACTGGGGTGACTAAACTGATTATAAAGGACCCCCGCCAGGCTGAAGCTCCCTGTGGTCCCGGGTGACCCAGCTGGGAAGTGTGGGATGGGAAGGGCCCTCGCCAGCAAACTCCAGCCCCCCAAAAGGGAACTGGGCCAGCCCCGGCCTCACCTGGGCCCCTTTTACAGGCAGGCCCGGTGGGGCCCCAAGAAAGGCACCGATGGCCACTGCCTCCTCTGCCCCTCACCTGGGCAAGGGTTGGGTCCAGCGCAGGAGGAGCCCCTTCTCCACCGCGGGTGAGGCCGGAGTCCAGGGCCCAGGCCTACCAAGAGGTGGAGAGAATGGGGGCCCTGTTGGAAATGGGGTTTTTGACTGAGCGCACCCTAGCTCCCTGGGAGGCCCCCAGGACTCTCTGCTGAGATCTTACTGTCTTCCAAGCCTGTGGGCATGAATGCTCCACCCGACTGGACCCCGGGATGCTCCTTGGTCCAGTTTGGTTCTGAAATCTGAAGTCCAATTCCCCCTGGGTAGGGCCCGGCCCGTGCCCCACCACCCCAGGGCCACAGCATTGATCCCAGCCTCCCGTGGTGCATTAGCCTAATGGTTTGGCTGATGATCCACTTCTTTTCTTTAAAAGCTGTCCTGGCCCACTCTGTGCCTCCTCCCTTCTGGCCAAGCAGGTCCCGCCCCCCAGACCTTTCAGGCCCGGGCTCCCTGGGCTGCACCAGGGGGCACTCTGTGTGAGTAGACAATGCAGAAAGGATGCACACTCAGGCGGGATGCTAAGGGGCTGGGCGCTAGGGGCCGTGGGACCCTGAGGTCCTGGGATTTAACATCCACAATTTAGACCACGGCAACCAGAGACACCCACACTCAGAGCCTTAAACCTTCAGACTCAGGTCGTGGAGGCCTGGTCCCTGCCTCTCCCCTCTCCCCTCAGAGAGCCTGAGGTCCAAAGGAATCTGCTGGCCTCCAGGAGCCCCAGCCGGGTGGCCTCCTCTGGGTCCCTCCAGAGTTACCTCAGGCAGGTACTGAGGAGAATGTAGGAGCCTAGCTAACCAGATCTGTCCACCAGGCGGGCCACCTTTCTTGGTCACATGGACACACTGTTCCTTGTAGAAAAACCAGAGGGGAAGTCACCTCAGATCCACCCCCTACAGATAGCCAGTTTTCAGTAAATTTCATTCATTTTAAAAATAGGCAATGCGTGGCCATGATGCAAAATTCGAACATACACAGCTGGGTATTTCCTCCTCTGGGAAGAAAAAGGGGGCGAGTTTCCCTGTGGGACGGGCAGGCCTGAAGGGAGCAGAATCCAGAGTCTGGTAAATCACACACCCGTGCAGCCTGGGCCAATCCTTTGTTCTTTGTTTGTGGTTTTGTTTTTTATTTTTGTTTTGTTTTTGTGGTCCTGGGGGTTGAACCCAGGGTCCTGGTGCTGAGCTGTATCTCTGGCCCTTTTCTATTTTTTATTTTGAGACAGTCTTGCCAAGTCACTAAATTGCCCAGGCTGGGCTCAAACTTGTGATCCTCTTGCCTCCAGCACACACTGCCGCACCTGGCTCTTCGCTTGCTTTTAAAGAAAGACTTGCACATAAATGCCTAGAAAGTTTAAATTGAGAAGCTGGCTGGTAGATCTGGTGCTTAACCTGCAAGGGCCCTGGGCCCAACCCCTGTGCTTATGTAAGGCGGGCAGAGGGCCGGGGAAGAAGAGGCTGCCCTGTCCCCCACACTCCCCTCCCCTCTACCAATGCCAGAGCAATGTCAGCAAGGTCCCTCCACCCTCCCGGGATAGGGTCGCCCTGCCAGGTCTTCTGCCTCCCCTTATGGAGCTACTTCTTTTTCTTTTTTGTGTTTTCCTGATCTTTCTTCATTTTTTCAGCTGTACGTGTGATTTTTAGTAAGTACTGGGGATTCAACCTAGGGCCTGACAAGCTGTTCAAGCGCTGTTCCACCGCGCCCCAGCCCCAGTCCCCAGGGTCTTGCTAAATAGCAATTTAGCAAAGTTAGCAAAGTTGCCCAGGGTGGGATCAAACTTGGGATCCTCTTGCCTCAGCCCCTGCCAGCTGGGAGTTCACAGTGGCCGGATCCCATGAACACCCTCCCTGGTGGGGCTTGAGATGTGATTCACTGGCATTTTCCTAATCCAAGGTGACCAGTGGCCTTTCCCTTTGGTCTTCTGTGTCTCCTGCCTGTCATTGCCTGCCCCGGCCAACCTCCCTGAGAGATCAGGCAATGGGGTGCCACCTCCCAGCTCCAAAGGGCAGCCCCAGTCCCACTGCCCCTCCTCCTCCTGCACCCGAGACTCCTGGGGTCACCATCCCAGTGGTCACTGCCACTTCTCCCCTGGCTCCCTACCCCAGAACCTTCGGGGCTGTAATCTGGCTCTAAGGACCTTGGGAGGTCCGGCTTAGCTGCTGGGTGGTGCAGGCTTCACCAAAGGCTGGTCTGAATCCAGGTCTGTGACTCCAGGCGGGTCCTCAGCTGTGTGGGCTGAGGCAGCCCGGAGGGGCGGCTCTGGGTCCGGGTCCCAGTGTGGGCTACACGCAGCCTTGTGGTGCAGAGATGGGGCGGACAGATGCGAGCACCTTGGGTCCTGGACAGCCGGGTTTCATCCCAGGAAGTGCCGCGTGGCGCACACATCCACGTGGCTGTGGGCACAGAAGTCACAGAGGCTGCTGGGTCTTGACCGGGTTGCTGTTGTCTGGCACTCCGGATTTTGAGTGTTTTCCATGACCTTGTGAAATATTAAGATTCCCAGAGGAGTCACTGGCATGGAGTAGACAGGAAGATAAGCAGGTTTAAGAAACTACCTCACAGCGCTCTGGGAGGCTGAGGCAGGAGGATCACAAAATTGAGTCCAGCCTGGGCAACTTAGTGATTTGGTGACACTCTGTCTCAAAATTAAAAAAAAATTAATAAAAGGCTGGGTTGTAAGGCAGTGGGAAAAGAAAGAAGAAAGGAGAAACAAGAAAGAAAGAAACTATGTCGCATGCTTATGGTGATTGGAAGGCCAGCCCTTGCTGGCTGGCGTAGGCCAGAGACCTGGGTGAGAGGTGTTGGCCTGTTGAGCGGAAGCCCAGCAGGAGCAGACAGAAACCCGGCAGGGCTCACACGGTGCAAGTTTGAGGTGAATTCCTTCTACTTGGGGAGTCCAGTCTTTGTTTGCCCTTACGCCCCCATTACTTGTGGAGGCCCACTCAACGGTGAGTGGTCGAGGGCTCTGATCCACGGCTGCCAGGGTCCTGGGGCAGCACCGGCACGGCCTCAGGCCCCTGAGTTCCCAACTGCTCCACAGGGAGCAGCCAGGGGAGGGAGCCCGGCTGCTGGGGTCTGGGACAGCGCGCGTGAGCCGGCTGGGAGGACAGGCAGGCAGGGCTCGCCAGGCCCCGGCAGCGCCCCCTTGAGGCGGGATCAAAGGCTGCCGTCCAAATTTTCGAGGAGGGGATCCTCCCTGCTTGCTGCTGGTCCCCCTCCTTGGTCCTTAGGGCGTGGCCTGTCACAGGGCTGGAAAAAGGCCTCGTTCAACAGTCTGTACCCAGCTGTGACCCCGGAGGAGGTGGGTAGCTGCTGGCAGCAAGCAGAGCTGCAGGTGGAGGAGCCAGCCAGCGCCCAGCTCTGCTGTTCCCCAAGAGACAAAGGCCCACCTGGTACAAGCCAGGCCAGGATCTGCACTGACCACAGCAGTGTAAGACTTGGAGGTGGGCGGCCCAGGGCTGCTGTCCCAGGGCCCAGGGACTCCTTCTGACTTTCTTTTTGCCGACCTCATTGGTGGGTTCTGTCCTCCCAGTCACAAAATAGCTGCCGAAGCACTGCCCTTCATATTCCTACTCTATTCAGGAATAAGGAAAGGACAAGAGGCAAAGCTAGGCCTTCTCCCAGCTCTTAGACTTGGTCCAGAGGCTGTTTTCATGAACTTCTGCTCTCATGTCTTTGACTACTCCTGTCTTCGAAGAGTTTTGTTACTAAAGCAAAGGGGGAAATAGTTATCGGGAGATCACCTGGGGGCCCTGTGCGGAGGGGAGGATTCACAAGAGAAGGCCGTGAGGGGCAGCCTCTATTGGCAAGGACCCAGCACTGTTACCTGACCCCCCGTCGGACCCTCCCTGGTCCTCAGGGTCCTGCTGCGGACCAGGATGGTGTCCAGCCCTGCCCAGCTGCACTTGCTCCTTCTGCAAGCCGGGGAGGCCCCTCCAGCCCATTCAGCAGGCACCCTGTCCAGACTCAGTCATTTAACAAACTCTGGCTGTGTGCCCGCTGGGCAGAGGCCTGTGGACTATGGTCCCAAAGCCACAGATACGCAGGGAGACCAGGCCTCGGGAGCTGGGGCGCACTGCGGGCCACCCCTTTACTCTCACCTGTGGCCTGAGGCCCAGGGCGGGAAGCTCCAGTGTCCCAGGAGGGAGTCAGCGAGGAGCTGGAGACCACACTCGGGCTAGGTGACTAAGCTGGATCCACTTCTGTCTGGCCATGGCAGCGCCCCCTTCCGGGGCCTGCCGTCTCGGTGAGTACTGGTCAGGGCTGGAGGGAGAGGCGGGCCCTGAGACCTGGGCCAGGCCTGGGGTGGCCTGGTGGACTGCAGTGACATGCTGCGGTCCGTCCTGGGCTGCTGTCACCAAGCGCCACACACCACGGCCCAAGCAGCTGAACATGTCCCTCTGGGATCCAGAGGCTGGGGTCCCTGACCCCGAGTGGACTCCAGGGTGCCCTTGGCCTCTCCAGCTTGTGGCTGTGTGGCTCCAGGGTCCCCGGGTCTCCTGTCCTAACCCCCCTCAGACCCCATCTCCATCAAGCCCCAGGTCCTGGGTGCTGGGCCTGTAGCACACCGCAGACTCCAGGGACACAGTCACACCATGACTGCGGCCACCACTGTGCTCCTCCCTGTGGGAAGGTGTTGTCCAGGGTCCTCATCTTCCCACAGATGGAGAAACTGCGGCTCTGAGGAGCAAGGTGCCAGGAGGTGGGCAGCGGCAGCCTGGCCTTCCCACCCCAGGAGGCGCTCCTCTTCCCAGTCCTGGCAGGCCTCGTAACTGTGGCTCAGCGCCCATGTGGCTGCGCCCCTGGGACTCCGGCTCCCTCTGCAGCAGGCTTTGGTGAGGTTGCTACACACTGTTGTAAAGTCAGGGATCTCTTCACCGCTCTGTGCCTGCCCGGGGCTAATAACCAGCCCTACCGTACATGCTGTGTGACCTCAGGCGGCTTACTTGCCTTCTCTGGGCCAAGAGTTCCTGTTTGTAAATCAAGTGCATCAAACTAGGATGTTACAAGGACTCCATCTGTGTGTGTAAAAAGCCATCCAATCTCTGTCATCTCTTTCTTTTCATCTTATCAAAGTGTCACGGGCTTTCAGGCAACAGTGTCTGATAGAAAATCTAATGCACATTAAGTAGGAGATTTAAATTCCCTAGTGGAGACATTAAAGAAGTAAATAGGAAAAGTGCAAACGGTGAAAAAACAGTTTACTCCGCTGTGCTCAAAATGACGGCCATACCAGCCTGTGGTCGCTGCAGGAGTGTGGACATGGTTTCGCTCTTGAAACCATGTCTGATGTGCACCGTGCATCGTGTCTCAGCGTGGACACCAGACTCCCGATGGAGATCGTGGTCTGGTTGTAGAGAGCTAAGCTCTGGGGTTGACCAGCAGGTCCCCCGCCCTGCGTTTGTAGGCATGACTATCTACAGGGTGCGGGGCAAGGCGGCCTCACAGCCTGGGAAGGCTGCAGACCGGAGTTCAAATCCGGACGCTGCCAGCCCGCAGGAACCTGACTCTGCATTGGTGACCTGGGTGCCCTCGTCCTCTGGCTGTGGTCAGCCGTGCCACGTGATGGTGGGGACGGGGCAGCGTGGTGCCCTCAGGCCCGGGCATCTCCTGGGAGAAACGGCCGCTTACAGAGTTGGCGGAGTCTCAGCACGCGCTGCCTGGGGTGAGCAGCCGACCCCCAGGAGACCCCGTGGTTCGGGCTCAGCTGCGTGGGTCGAAGCCGCAGCTTCTCTCAGAGCCACGGCGTGGCGATGCAGTCTGCCTGGGATGCCCAGTTGCTCGGGCCTGGCACTTGGGAGAGGAGCAGGGTCATCCTCATTCCCGTGTCCCCTATCACTTTTGCACACAGGAGACCTGCATCTGGCAGCCTGTCCTCGGCGGGCACCTGGCAGAGACTACTGTTTAGAATATGGGGTGCGGGGCAGGGCCGTGCCCCGCCTCAAAGCCCCGGTGAGCCCATCTGTGGGAGGAGGTGCCTGCCCCCGGCCTCGAGGGACCCACACAGGCCGGGCGAGCGCTGGGCAGGTCCCGGCCCCTGAGCAGGATCCCTGGGCTGCACGGGCAGCTCGGGGATTGGGGCCGACACCACACCCCATGGACCGTGCCCCTTGGGCCCTGCTGTGTGTGTTTCCAGGGCAGGGACTGTGTGCGGACCACTGCAGGGTGCTATCTTTGAGCACCATGGAGGGGCCCAGGCGAGGTGGAGCCACTGTGCAGGCTGTGGAGACAAGATCCACCACGCCTGTGGGGACAGGTGGTGCCCCAGGGCGGCGGGGCAGGGAGAGCCCGACGCTGCGTTGGCTGTTCCTGTGTGAGTCTCTGAGAAGTGGCCGGTCCATCATCAGCTGGGTCCCCGTGACCCTGCAGAGCAGCACCTTGACCTGGGGCAAGGAGAGGAAGTGAGAAGCAGAGCTTAGCCTTGTGGACCCCACCCCGTGTCGCGGGCATAGCAGGATTCAGGCTCCCCCTGCCGGTGGGCACATGGCTTGTGCATTAGAGTCACCTTCGCCCCTGCTCTCTCATCCCTCTGGTGGGGAACGGGAGAGGATCATCCTCTCAGCTTGTGAGCAGACTCTGTTCCTTTCCGTGGCTGAATACTGTTCCTCCGCATCAGTTAATGCTCTGTCTCCCACCCCTCAATGGGTGTGTCCACTTGGTGGCCAGTGTGGGCACCGCTGCTGTGACCAAGTGTGTTCATGTCTTTATGTGGACGTGTGTTCGCAGTCTCAAGAGGAAGCCCCCGACCGTCCAACAGCCTTGTTTTTGAGGACCTGTGGGCTATTTCCCAGCCTGGAGCTCTCAGCCTCCACAGCTGCCCAGCACGTGACCCGTGACTCAGTGTCCACTTACTGCTGCCAAGCAAGTAGAGGCTCCGCTCGAGGGACCACAGGGGGCGTCAGAGTGGGGGCCTGGACCAGCAGAGGAAGGGGCAGAGTCGGCCCGTCCTGGGCCCCGAGAACCCCAGAGGGAGGTGGTTCTGGGCCAGGAGCCACCTGGGCAGGGTGCCGACCCATCCTGAGCGCAGACCATGTGGTGGAGGCCGGGTGCTGCTGGGCTCCTGGGCTGCTGGACTCAGGAAGGGGTCAGCAGAGCCCTGCCGAGGGGGCCCCCGCTCTGAGGTCAGGGCCGGGTGCCGGGGTGCCGCCCTCCTGGGCACAGCCAGCCGTCTGCAGCCTCGTGGCCTCGCCGCCTCCGTCCCTACCATTCCTGCTCCTGACCCAGCTCCCACTCTGGGGCTCGGTGTGTCGGCCGGCTGCTTCTTACGGAGATGCACGCACGATTCATCCACGTCTTTTCCTGGCTTGTTCGTTTCTTTTTCGTGCCTGGCACATCGACTGCGCCGTGCCAAGGGGACAGACCAGCGTGTGAATCCGTCCCCTGCTGTGACGCTCAGGCCGCCTGCATCAGAGACAAATAAAGCAGCGGTGGACACCACGCGCAGGCCCTGTGAGGATGCAGTTTGAGTTCACTGGGGCCAACGCCTGGGAGCCGCCTGCTGTGCTCTGCGGTGAGACGATCTCCTGATGACAGTGCGTGACAGCCCCGTGCTCCCGTCCTCACCGGCCAGCAGTGCTGTCAGTGATCAGACACCAGCTCTCACCCATTCTGAGGGGGTTTTTGTTTGTTTTTGTTTTGTTTTGTGTACTGGGGATGGAACCCAGGGCCTTCCTACTGAGCTGAATCCCCAGTGCCCCCCACCTTATTTTTTTTCATTTTGTAACAGGCTTTGCTAAACTTTCCAGGCTGGGCTTGAGCTTGTGATCCTCCTTCTCAGCCTCCCGTGGTGCTGGGATTATAGGCACGCAGCCCCACGCTGGCTTCTGAGTTTCTTGTGAGGGACAAGGCCTGTGTTCAGATTCGTTTTTCTGCACAGGACTGTGACCGGCGACACTCTGGTCATGGGGCTGCTGCTGGAGCCCTGCCCCCGGCCCCGAGTGCCCCCCCAGCCACTGCCTGCACCCCGCCTCGCAAGTCCTGTCTTGGAGTGTGAGGACAGAGCATCTGGGCAGCCTGTCCTCGTGGCCCAGGTGGGACTGAGCCCCTGACCGGTGGGCAGTGGCGCCGTGGTGGCTCCAGGTGACTGTGGGACACAAACCCCGGCCTGTGCTGATGTTGGGGAAGTGGGAGGGTCGGGGCTCTGTCCACTGGCGATGGCGTGCTGTGTTCTGTGCCATGGTAGTGCAGTCAGGGAGGGTAGCCAGGCGGAGTGAAACTGGCAGAGGAGGAGAGCCCTTCCCCACACCCAGTGCTGCCCCCCAGTCCCACCCCCCTGCACCCTCCTGCTTGCCCCTGCAGCTCTGCGGCTTCCAGCCTTTCCACAGCCCCAGCTTCCTCCTCTCTTTCCCTGGGCTCCCAGATTTACATGCCCTGGGGCCCTGCTGAAAAGGAGTGTGGACAAGGTGAGGGGTGTGGACAGCACGGGGTGAGGGGGTGGATGGAGATTGGCTGGATTGAAGGGCGGCCGGTGACAGGCTGGTGTGCAGGGACTGAAGCATGGAGGTGGTAGGGGACAGAGAGGGTCCCCCAGCCAGTCTGGGGGCTGCTGAGGCATTGCAGGAGGGCCCGACCCCGCGGTCCCACACTGCCTGCCCTTGCCTGCGGGGCAGCCTGGGCCCTGCACAGGGCAGGCCCTGTGAGCTCCAGGGCACGTAGGGCTGCTCAGGACCTGCTGCTTGGCAATGTCTGGGTCCCCCACCCCGAGTCTGATGGATGCCAGGCCTCATGTCTGGAACCAGCTAATCCTGCTGAAATACAGATTGGGGTTTGGACCAGCTGGGGCTCCCGAGAGAGACTCACCTGCCTGCTCCAGGGACTTGCTTCGAGCAGCCAGGTGTGAGCACGGCAGCCATACGTCCTGCAGCGGCGAGAACACTGACTCTTCCCCCAGCTCTGCACCTCGCTGGCTGTGCGACTCAGAAAGACATGACCCTCTCTGGTCCGTGGTTCCCTCACAGGAAAAACAAAGGCCGGGACTGAGCCCCACAGGACAGCTTCTGCTGATGGAGTGCCTCATGAATGTCAGAAAACAGCCCCTTAGGGCTGCAGACCTGGACAGCAGCGCCCGTCTTGCAGTGGAGGCGAGAGGTGCGGGGTGGGGTTGCCCAGATCCCCAGCCCGAGTCGGCTTTGAACCTGAGCCCTGTTCTGTCCACCTCGTGCCGCCCTTGCTTCGCCTTGGGGAGTAGAATAAACCTCTCTGGCAACGTGGAGAATGCTCTGAGCCGTGAACCGAGCCATCGCACAGGCCGAGGTGGCCGGGGTCCGCAGTAGTTTCCTCCCAGATATTTTCGGGGTGTGGATGGGGAAGAGGGAGGTGCAGCTGGAACCAGCTTGTAATTAGCTCTTAAACAGTTCCTGTGTGTAAAAGTCTCCCCCGCTCTAGGCTCCTGCGCATTCCTACCATACAAATCGGAACGATTTTTGACAAGATTTTTGAGTTTTGTCAGATGTGAATTGTTAGGATTTAATTGAAAAAATGAACAGGAGGCAGCGGCTATTTCGAAGGGAGTGACCCAGAACCAATTAGAATTGAGTAACAATTGACCATTCTCCCCCGAAAAATCCTCATGGAGGGCCAGATTAAAGCCGCTCCGGCTCCCCCACCCCGCGTGCCCCAACTCAAAGTATCATCAGTGGGAGATTTTCAGAAATTGTTTTTCTGATCAGTTTCCTGGTTTTAAAGATGAAGTTTAGTCAGGGGACCGAGCACAGGGCGCTGCTGGTCACCTCCAGGCAGGGCAGTGGACAGTGTGAGGACCATCCTGAAAAAACAGGTCAGGCCAGCAGCATTCCTGGTCAAATTGTTGTTGACAGCCGGAGCAGCACAGGAGGAAGACCACAAAAAGGGCCTTTCATCTGTGGGTGGATGGCGCATAATTGGTCATTCTTTCTTCCTCTGGCCTCCCCTGCTCAGCTGGGGGATAGTCCCCAACTAAGCCAGGGCTTCCCTAGGCAATTTCTAATCCCTCCTGGCTGCTGCCGGGAGGTGTCAGTGGCCTCCAGTGGGAATGGGGTCTGGTGCGTACTATGTGCTTGTGAAAGATGAACAGATGGACAGATATTGTGGGGGCCAGCGGCTGGGTCCTCCATTCAGACTGCAGTACACAAGTAGTCCCAAGCTGTTAGGCAGGTACTTAGACATTAGCGGGCCTGCCAGGCGTGGTGGCGAACACCTGTAATCCCAGCACTTGGGAGGCTGAGGCAGGAGGATCCTTGAGAGTGCAACGTCGGTTTGGACTGCACAGCGAGTTCAAGGCCACCCTGGACATAGTGAGATCCTGTCTCAAAGCAACAACAAATTAGCAGGTCTGAAGGTCAAAGGGGCGGAGGTCCAACAGAGCATGGGTTGCCAGTTAGGTGAAGAAACAAAAGCATCTCTGTAGAGTACATTCGCAGTCCTTCCCCAGCTCTCAGACGCTAGGTGACCCCACAGAGCCCAGTGACACCTGAGGTGACACCTGGTACCCAGTTCTGACCCTGGGCTACCTAGCCGTCTGACTCCGAAACAAAGCACACGGCACTGCCGGCCACCACGGCCCGCCCCGCAGGACGATGCTGCTGGAAGGCCTTCCTGCCTCGGCTGCACCCCGGGCGGGATTAGGAACTCCTCCATGGGGTGTTTCTCACACGATGAAGCCCTCCAGGGAGCACTGACCGTTTGAAAGGGATGGGGGCACTTTGCAATTCCTAAGGAACTTCTAAGGGACATGTGGACAAACACCATAGTCGCCGTGGTCCCCAAACCCCAGGGCCTGGACTCGCGCTCGGAGCAGACACCTCCGTGGCACTGCTGCCTCCTCGCTCTCTCCGCCTCCTCTACCACAGACCCGACCCGGACTCCGCACGGCCTGCAGGTCTCAAAGAATCCTCCCATCAAGGGCCCAAAGAAAGAGCACCGTGGAATCCAGGGCCGGCTCCTCACCTTGCCGGGACCCAGCTTCCTGGGGACACGCTGCGGCCTCTCCTGCTCTCTTCTAATTGGCTCTAAACCACCCTCTGTGCCCCACTCCTCCCCCTGCCCACCCCAGTCCCTGCCCAAGTTCTTGTGGGGTGCTGGTCCTGGCCAAGGTCACCTTGGCCTTCTGAGCACACAGTGGGTGCGGGGTGCAGCATGCGGACGCGGCCTTGCACCACACCCCGTGGCACCCTGAGGGGGACACCGAGGCTCAGGAAGGTGGCGTGGCTTCTCGGGTCCCTGTGGGAGTCTGAGCTGCCTGATCCGGTGGCCGCTGGCATGGCCTGGCCCTGGCCCTGCCTCCTGTTGCCTGTCGCTGGCTGCCCTGGGTCTCTGGAAGCGGAGCCCTGGCGCCACCCTTGCTGTCGGGCTCAGGCAGGTGGGGAGCAGAGCTGAGAACGAGGCGCATTCTGGACTTGGTTTAGCAGGGTCTCGAATGGAAGTCAGTCGGAGACAGTGACAGAGGGTTTGTTGCTGGTGCTGCTAAGTGGCGCCTCAGTTCACAAATTTAATTCTTTCCACCATTCTGGTTGCAAACCCAACTGGACTGGAACCGAATCAAATTTCCCCTCAGTCAGCATTGACCCTGACCACTGAATTGAAAGCTCTCGTCCAACTCAGTTTGTGACCAGAATCGTGGAAAGAATGAAGTCCGGGAACCGAGGCACCGCTGTGTTTCATCATCATCATCATCATCATCATTTGAATTCTTTTGGATCCACTGGAGATTGAATCCAGGTTCCTCGGCACTAAGATATATCCCCAGCTCCTTTTGGAGCTTGTATTTTGAGACAAGGTTTCCCTAAATCGGTACGTTTGCCCAGGCTGGGCTCAAACTTGTGGTTCTCCTGCCTCAGCCTCCCAGAGTGCAGGGATTATAGTTGTGAGCAGCCACACCAGGCTTCATTAATTCCTTTTTAACTCCACCTTGAAGGGTGTCTGGAAACCAGCCACACCCAGCCCCACAGCACCAAGGGCTCCCTTGATCCCCAGGGACAGCTCACTGACTCCCTGGGGTACCCTGATGTTGCTCAGAAATTGAGAGTGACCCGATGGTGCTGGGTTCCCCGAGTAAGGGCCCTGCAGGAGCCGGGCTGTGTCTTCAGGGAGGGGACCTCAGAGCTGGGTACATGCTCTCAGGATGAGGACACACATTTGGGGTGACCCTGGGCTAGCACGGGAGTTGATAAGGGAAGTGGCTGTTTGGCTGCTTTTCGGGAGGGACAGAGTTGCTGGGAGCAGCAAGCGCTCTGTGAGATAGTGAGCTCCCTGTCCTGGGAGGTGTGCAAGAAGCTGATGTTGTGTGCCCATTCCTTGGTTGCACAGGCAGCTGCAGGCTTAGATGGCAGCCATGGTGGTTGGTGGTGGATGGGCTGGACAGGGTGGATAGGAAGCCTTTTAAGATTCCCCCCAGCCCGGAGAGTCTGGAATTTTGTTTGTCTGCTGGGGCCAAGTGCTGGAAACGTGGTCCTCATTTGAAGCTTCCCATCGAGGCTGCTGGGGGCTGCCCGGTTCATGTCCAGCGGCTGGGCCTGGTCTGAATTAGTGCCCTGTTGGGGCCGGCCTGAGTCCAGCTTGCAGGCGCGGCTGAGGGTGACCAGGACCTTCACGGACAGCCACGGGGTCGCAGGCCTCAGACTGGTATGGGGGGAACCTGGGGCCTAGGAGTCAGGCCAAGTGGAACCTCACACCGGAGCCAGTTCCAGGACGAAGGAGCCGTAGGAACCAGCCCAGTCTGTTGGCGTCTTCATGTCCAGCTCCTGGCGCTTTAGAATCACCTCACCGAGCCTCCACTTGCCAGGTCATGGCCAGACTACAGTGGGCAACCCCCGAGGAGGTGTGAGGGAGTGATGTTTACACATGCTGCTTCTCTGAGTGATGTCACCGTGGTTGAGGGTCCCTGGGGGAGCCCCCGTGGCACTGTGGTCACCTCCGGTGGCCACTTTTATAGCCCGTTATTATTATAAATGTGATCGCCTAGGAGGTGAACAGCAGGAAGTCACAGGGGAAGCCATGGGGAGATTCACCCGCCCGCGCCTGCCCCGTCTGCTCACCTGCGAGGCATCCACATCAGGGCCAGCACCGCTCCAAGAGTTGGGGACACAGATGGACCGTGGGGCATGTGACAGCCTCATACTGGGAGTTTCCAGGCCTCTGATGCCTGTGAGACCTGTGATGCGGACACATATAACTTTGTCCTGTGTGGTGGGTCTCTGTACAGCTCGCTGAGGATGCTCCCAGCATTGGAGGGCAGAGGGCCGCTGTCCTGGAGGCCCCCGCTTTTTGGTGGCAGGGGGCGCTGTGCTGACGTTCCCATCTCCATCCTGACCGCGAGCTTCTTCCTCTTCACAGAGCTCAGGCAGGGAGCCCAGCATCCTCCCCTGTGGAATTTGGGGTCCCAGTTGGGGTTGAGGGACCTCACCTGCCCAGGCCGACATCTGCAGACCCAGCCAGGGGACACTCTGGATTTTGTCATTCTGGCTCCAGTGTGTACCACCTGCTTGCTGTGGGGCCTCAGTTTAGCCATCTGCAAAGTGGAAACAAGGGTCTCTCTTGGGAGTGTCGTGAGGTTTATAGGAGTTTGTTGTGCCTCTGGAAGGGGAAAGAGCATGATTAATTCCTATTCACCCCAGAGGTAACCTCAGGGCAGAAACCCAGGGCCCGAGGCTCCAGGAAGGGAGTTTGGAACTCGCTGCTCCTGGCCTTGGACTCTCCAGGTGGCCCTGGAAATCTGCACATGGGGTACTCTCCAGACCCCACCCCGCCCACAGCTCCCCCACCCTGGGGTGGGGGCTGATCTCACCTCCCCAGGCCGGCAGCAGGGCGGGAGAAGAAAGGCTTGAAATTGTATCCTCCATGGCTTGGGGGTCAGGGACCAGACCCCCACATTTTCTCCACTGTCAAAACCCCCCTAGGATTTTCTTGAAGTTCAGTTTCACATCATATGGCTGAACATTTGGAACTTTTTAAACGGAAATTGTAGAAAAAATGAGAAGCATTTTCATCTCGGAACACAATACCTCCCTGGCAGGGAGCCCCGGAGAAACTGCCACTGCCAGGATGGAGAAGAACTCGGGTCACCGTCAATCTGGATTAATCTGCGTTCTTCCGCCTAGTCTGGTGCTGGCAGAGCCGGCTAATCAGGGTGTCTGACTGTCCGGCTTCTGTGTCACATGTCAGCTAGCTTGTGAGGGCATTTCACGGAGCCCCAGACGGAGCTGCATCCCAGGGAGCTTCTGTCCTGGTTGTGGCGTTCGGGTGCACGGGGCTCCCCTGGCCGTTTAGCAGGGGGTGGTGGATGGGGTCACCTCGCAGCCCCAGGAAGAACTTGACCCATGGCAGGGCGGCGGGGAGTGGTGTCCCCTCATCACGGTGGCTGTGTCCCGGAGCCCTGGGTTTCAAGAATGCATGGTAGTGGCCCCCAGTTTCCTCAGAGTCCTGCCGGGGAGGCAGCCAGGCCCATTTTCCAGACCGAGTGGGGGAGGCAGCATGAGGCTCTCCACAGCCCCAGCCTCACTGACAGCCAGGTCCCAGGCACTGGCCCGGGCGACAGGAGGTATGAGGGGCAGCCCCGTGACCATGCCCCCCCATTCCCGGTGGTGGGACCCTTGTCCTCCCACCCCAGTCTTTGCTTCCCACGCATCCAGTAGGCCAGGATTGGGGTGCCAGGGTGGCGTCTGTGCAGAGCAGCACAGGAAGTGGCTTTGGGTGGCAGATGGCGGGTGGCCCCGTGTCTGGAGGCATGCAGGCCAGAGGGCAGGGTGACCCATGTGCCCCAGTCCTCAGCAGCCCCTTCCGGATGGGCCAGGGCTGCGCGGACGCTGTCCAGAGACTCCGAGCGGTAGTGCCTCCCTCTCCACTCAGCTGGCTGGCTATGGCGCCCACGTCCTGGCCTCCACAGAGGCTGCCCAGAGGTCGAGCCCCGGGTTTCTCTGGCTTTGGGTGGGTCTCTTTAGGAGCAGTGTCGAGTCCACCCTAACTGGTGGATCAGGGGAACACTCGTCCTGCCCTTGGAGAAACGTGGTCCAGGGAAGCTGCGGTCACTAGGAAGCGGGCAGCCACCTCTGCTCGGGCCTCCTGGAGGGCTCCCTGAAGGCAACAGCGCCTCACCTTGCCTCAGAGTCTCCAAGACTGGCCTGGGATTTGTTGGAGGTACCAGGGCCTGGAGCAGCTAGAGTCAGAACAGGACGGCCGAGCTGGGGCGGCCTTCTGGGCCCCTGGGGCAGGGGTTGGCCAGGGTGTCTGCAGAGGTCTGTGTGGGCCCTGACGCGCAGCTCAGAAAGGCTTGTCCTGCAGGGTGCTGGCCACTTCCCTATGGGCAGCTCTCATGTTAGTGGACAGAGACAGGGCTAAGGGGACCCCAGGACAGGGGACCATCAGGGCAACTTGGGGATCGCAGCAGGTGGGAGTGGCAGGGGACAAGGACGTGGGGAGGGCTGGAGGAGAGATGGCCTGGGGGATGTGGGCATGGCTGGCGGGGAGCTGGGGGTGGCACCAGTGACTTCCACGTTCCTGTGACACCGGTGAGTTCACAGGCTGGAAGCGGCTGAACCCAAATTACTGACCTAGAGGCCTTCGGGTTTCATAAGTGACTTAGCTGCTTTGAAAAGAGTGTTGACGCTCCCCGTGGAGGAAGGTGTCACCCTGCTGTCGTGGGGACCCCACTCACCCTGCTTGGCACTGGGCTGCGCAAGGTACGTTTACACCCTTCTCTGGGGTCCAGACAGCCCCGGGCAGGAGGCAGGGCAGAGACGGTAGATTTACCTCATAGGAGGGGGACGGAGGCTCAGAGAGGGGAAGCAACGTCCCCATAGTCACGCAGCTTCCCGTGACGGACGGCCGAGGAGGACGCCACTCCTGTGTGTCGTAGGGCACCTCGATGGCGGCCACAAGGACCAGTGTGGAGCGGTGTGGAACAGCAGGAAACAGCCTGGTCACTGCTGATGCGGCAACGCACTGGTGGCTGCGTATTCCCACAGGCGGTAGCACCAGGCTCTCTGCCCAACCAAGTGGCCCAGGTGACACCCTCCCGAGCCCTCCCTTTACCGCAGAGTCTTCTCCTGCCCTCATTCCCTAGCCTGGCCTGGCGACCTTGTCCCAGTCCTGCCCCTTCATGTCCCCTGCAGTTGCTGAGTAAATGGCCTGTCGCCTTCCCACATTGCCACCTTCCCCTCACTCAGGGAACTCCCCACACACCCCCACGTCTCTGTGGAGCCAGTGTGCCCTGCCCCGTGCCCAGCGTCCTGGTCACAGTCCCGCTGCTGGGACACAATACCTGACACTCACAACTTTAAGGAGTTGATTTTGGCTCTTGGTTTTAGTTCACAGCTGACTGCTCCTAGGCAGGAGCAGAATGGCAGAGGAGCCTGGTGAAGGAAAAGGTGCTCAATCCGCGGCACCCAGGAAGCAGAGGATGGCTCCGCCAGGGACAAGAACACATCCTTCTGGTCACACCCCACAACCACCTCCAACAGCAAGTCAGCTACAGTGCCCCCAAGGTTCAGGCATCTTCCAAACGCAAGACATCTGGGGGACACTGCGGATCCAAACCATGACACCCAGGAGCCACCTGCTCTGCACTTCCAGCCCTGCAGGTCCCAGGCCTTCACCTCTGTGTGGCTCTGCTCCCCCAGATCCAAAGTGGGAGGAGCCGCCTAACACCCTGACCCCTTTCGGAGGCTGCTGCTCCCTGCTGCACCACCTGGCGTTACCACAGAAGAGCTGCCATCCCACCATCTTCCTTCCTGCTGTTTCCTGCCTGGAGCCCTTCTTCTCCCACTGTTGCTGGTCTGTGCCATGTCTTTCTGGACCTGGTAGCATGGCCCCTCCACTAGGCAGCCCTCGTGGCTCCAGGCTGGTTTCTGGACTCCTAGCTCCTCCATGGCACCTGCGCACCCTCGGCCACAGCTCAGACGGTGCTGCGTGTCACCTGCCATGAGGACGGTGTCTTCACACACCTGACCATCTCTGTCCCGTGTCACCTTCATGCTCACTGAGCCGTGAGCAGGCCCGGGAGTATACGTAGCTCCCTCTTGCTCTGCCCTGTGAAGGTCACTGATGATGTGCCAGCCACTTCCTGTCTCCGGGACAGAACACCCAGCACTCTAATCAGAGAGGAGAGAGGTCTATCTGGCTCACAGTTTTCATGGGTTCAGTCCATGGTTGGCTGGCTCCACCACAGAAATGGTGTGGTGGAAGGGTGTGGTGGGAGGGCAGCTGCTCTCCCATGGCAGTCAGGAAGGAAGAGAGCAGGAGGAGGGAAGAGCCAGAGATACGAATGCTCCCTTCCACATGATGCCTCCCTCAGCAGGCCCAGCTTCTGACAGCACACTCGGCTGGGAGGGCATTTCTGCATTAATTCACTATCGATGCTGCGCCCCGTGATCCAGTCACCTCCCAGAAGCCCGGGTGCTGAGCACAGGAGACTTTGGGGGACCTCTGAGCTCTAAACCATGACACGTGACCCTGATGGACAGCCCTTCTCCTCTCTGTCCTGCGGGGTTGCGGTGGTGACCTCCCTCTCTTCTGTGGTGGTCCCCGGAGGACAGATCACTCTTTTCCTTGCCCTGTGGTGGTCGCCAGTGGAGAGCTCCTGCCTGCTGACCAAGGTCAATGCCCTTTCGGATGGACCTTCATTAGTGAGTGGGCATCGTGCTGAGTCAGCGGGGCCCCTTTCACGGCCCCGTTCAGGGTCACTAGGTCCCTGGAGAATTCAGCCGAGAGTGGCTGGTCAACAACAGAACCCATTGTCTTTGTCTGCTGTGGATGGAGTCGACGCTAGCCCATCTGGACAGGGCAAGGGTTGTGACCTCAGCACTCCTCCGAGGTCCTGACGAGCCTGGGGGAGTCCGGCTGGTCACCCGGGGAGTGCAGATGGCCATCGGGACTGAGGCTGGCCCTCCAGGGACCCGTGTCAGGGCTCAAGGGGGTAGCTTCCTCTCTAACTGTCCTTGTTACCCCTAGAGCCCAGGAGGGACTTGTCACCTGACAGGAGACTTGTCACTGGACAGGTCTCCAGTGACCTCCTGTGATCTCCAGTGACAGGTCTCCACACAGCTCCGTACTGTCCCCTTGATTCTGGACACTCAGTGTTCTTGCTGGGCCTAGTACAGCTTTAGACAGGTGGGGTGATTGCAGTCCCAATTCTGTCCCCAGTCCTCAGTTACGTCTCACAAAGAGGGGTGTCAGGCCCTCCATGCTCTGGCCCCAGTGAGTGCGGGGTCCAAAACGGCCAGCACCACTGAGGCCAGCTGCTTCCTCTGAGCGTGGGGAGAGCCCCCTCGTGGGCTTTGTCCCCCGCCTAGAGGGGGCAGGGGCCCTGACTCTCGGAGGTGTAGCAATTTGCCCAAGGTGACCCTTGAAGCAAGCAGACTCCCTATGAGGATGGAGCTTTGGGTGCCTAAACCCCGAGGTTACCCCCATTCTACGTAGGAACATCTGGAGCCCGGGCCACGTGGATTCTGACAGGAAGGACACGTGCTGCTGGCCTGGGGTCCACAGCACTGACACTTGGGCCATCTGCAGTCCCAGTGACAGCTCTGTCCCCGTGCTTGGCTGGCATTGAGACTGAACAGTGCAGAAGCTCAGGAGTCTGGCTCATGGTTTGGGACAAACTACCTCCCTATTGTAAGGGGCCCCATTGTGCTGGTGAGGAAACTGAGGCTCAGAGGCTTGCGGGTGGCCCACAACCACATCATCAGCATGCCAGGGTGGGCAGCAGGGACTGGACTCTGTCCCCTGGGCTGCAGCTGGGGTTACCGTGAGGGAGGTGGCTGCCTGGCTCTTCGCCATCTCAGCCCCACCGAACCCTGGCTGAGCCTGGCTCCCCCAGGTGTCCCTGGGCCGCAGCGAGCTGGCCCTGACCCCTTTTGCCTGCTGTCCCCACCAGCCACACCTGCCGGGCCTGGTGCACCTCCATCTCTGTCCCTACCTGCCCCTGGCCCTGGCTGCCCCTGCACGCAGCCCATCAGCCATGGTACGGGGGCCATGTGGCCACCCTGCACAGCCGCTCACCAGCTGAGGACTGGCTGCTGTTGCCAGAGAGGCCCTTGTGGCCCACGGTCTGGGAGGTTCTGATGGCCCCCACGGCTGGGGACCCTTCTCTGGAACCATGAGTGTGGGGTGCTTGAAGCCACCCTCCCAGCAAAGGCCGTCCTCCCTGTGACCTGCCTTGGGGACAGAGTGCTGGAGTCAGCATCCTTGCATGTCTGTGCTGCACACAGCACGGCTCCTGGAGCCAGCCCGGCCAGCCGCCAGCTTGTCCCTCAGTGACACGCGAAGCCCAGGTTTCCGGCTCAGACTCACTGACAAGTTAAGAGATGTCTGGGGCTCCCGTTGCTCCGGAAAAGCCCCTAATTAAGACATCTCTGTCTTGGTGCCCCAGATCCTGTTCTGTCACCAATCAGGTTACATCGGATGACAGCGAGTGGCAGCCTGAAGGTGCCATCTCTGAGGGATGTGGGAGGAGGAAGGGGGCGCAGATCACTGCCCGGCCTGGTGCACTGAGCACAGGCCTAGGACAGGCGCATAACCTGAGACCCCCCACAGCCAGATGAGATGAATGTTGGAGGGTGCCTGGTTGGGGAGACAGCTGGGCTCTGTCTCGGTGCTGGGCACAAAGCTCTGTGTGGGTTGAGTCGTATGTCCTGAAAGGCACAGAAGTCCTGGCCCTGCTGCCTGTGAGCGAGACCTGACTTGCCAATAGGACCTCGCCACAGCCATGCGGGTCGGATGAGCCCGGTTGGGCTGGTGTGGCCCTCCTCCAGCCAGGGCTGCACGAGAGCAGGGAGAAAGCTAGACAGAGTCACGAGGCGCAGGGCCCACGGAGGGGAGGCCGGGGACACAGAGACGGGTGAAGTGCTGACCAACCTGGGATGCAGAGCCGCGGGTCCCGCCAGCACTCGGAAGAGGCACAGGATGGACTCCTTCTGGGGCTGGGCTGCAGGTCAGGAGGTCCGAGGGCCAGCCGGGCCGGGGCACTGGTCTCGGGAACAACGCTGACCAGAAGAGGAGTGTGGCCTGCACCCGTGAGTCAGTGGTGCTGAGGCCTTGGGCCGAACGAGGGCCCCAAAGCGCCAGAAGCTGGCCCAGCAGTGAGGACGGGGTGAGGGTCACCTCCTCCCCAGTTGTGGGAAGGAGGCCAAGAGACCAAGGCTTCAGGGTAGAGGTGGAGACCCCTTTGGGAAGACACCAGCTGCCAGGTCAAGGGTGAGCATGAAGATGGACTTGAAGTGAGAGGTGGCCTGTGGAATTTGGTGGTGACCTTGACATGACCTTGGCAAGAGCAGATTCAGTGGAGGGGCGGCAGCAGCGTGATGGAGCGGTTTAAATCTTGGCTGTCTGGGGAGAAGCCCGATTTCTGTCCTTGGCTGGTTTTCAGGGGCACGGCTAGCGAATGTCCCACATATAACCTCTGCCCTCCCAAGCCAGCGTGACTGCACCAGCGACTGCCAGGCGTTGGGAGGGAGCGTCACATGGAGACCAGGGCCGTCTTCTGAGAGCCGAGAAGAGAGTAATGTCTGCAGAGGACCCGGGACCAAGAGTGTAAGACACCTTGCCTTTGTAATTCGCGGCAGCAGGGGCCGGCAGGAGAAACAGGGGAGCCAAGGCTAGGTTTGGGGTCTCACACCCGAAGAGAGGCCCCCGCTGCGCACTGCACTTCCGGCTCCTGTTCAGGGTCCGGGTGTGCGGTGGGGGGGGTTGGGCGATGGGCGTGGCCTGCCTGCAAGGCGTCCCCCCAGGTACTTGCACAGGTACTTCCTTGTCCTCGAACCGGACAGCCTGCTCTTCAGCTCACCACCCTCCCCTTGCCTCTTACCATGGGCCACGAGGAGAAAGGTGGCCCTTTCAATACTTTTTCCTGGACATCTTAGGTCGGGAGCGGACCGAGTCCGGCTGCTGCCTGTTTCTGAGACGCGGTGTTGCAGGTTTATTTAGGAACCGTCAGCGGCGGCTTTTGAGGGTCGTGGCAGAAGCCGAGCAGTCCACAGCGCGGCATGTCCCCCGCCCGGCCCAGGGCAGCGAGTCACCTAGGGGCCTTTCCTGTTTTCCAGGCTGTGTCGGGCAGAGGTCTTGCCTTGAGCCACTACAAAGCGCCCCACGCTCAGCGGCCCGTAGCCAGCCTCCCAGCAAGGGCCCTGGGAAGACTCAGCGGCTGGTGGCGGGACCATTTCACCTTGTCACATTGTCATATCATTTTCATCGCCACTTTAACGGTGGCAGGCACACTTACTGGATCTGTCACCTGATTTGTTCAGGCTCACGGGAACCCTTCTGGCCAGGAAGAATAGGCAAGGAACTATTCTGGTGGGCTGCACCCAAGCCACGCATGTATGCTGTTGGCGGCTTTGTCCTGGTCTCCGTCTCCTCTTACTATAGTGAGGTGCTGGCTGGCCCCGGGCTGAGGAGGAGCATTCAGCCTCCAGCTCCCCGCATGTCCTGCTCATTCAGGGTGTCTGCTGAGCCTCCGGCTGGCCAGGCTCTCCTGCTGGTCACTGTGGCTCCCTCCTGGGGTCTCCATGGTGTATCCATGATTGCTTCCTCCTCCCCGTCCTGCCTTCCTTGAGCGTGCGGGGCAGACAGTGCAGCAGCGTGGGCCACTGCAGGCTTTCTCAGCCGTCTCGCTCCTCACGCATCGTCAAAAGACAGAGCCGTGCCGCTTCTGGCTCTCATTCGGCCTGGGTCCCAGAGAGGAAGTCACTCGGGGCCACTGCGCACCATGCGTGAGAAATCAGTGTCTGCTGCTGTACACGGAGACACCTGGGGGAGTGGCTGCCATGGCTGTACAGTCCTCGCTGGTGGCCTTGAACACCTGTGAACAGGTGTGTGGCTCGGGGAGATTGAGGCTGGTCTAGAGCTGGCACTGTGTCCAGGTGGGGAACTGACCACTCATGCAGGACAATGGCCAAGTGGACGGCCAAGTGGACAGTCAGCTGTTGGGGCCAGAAAACAGGTCTCCAATCCCCGCTTCCCTCTGCTTCTCCACTGTTTTACACACACACACACACACACACACACACACACTCACATCCCTGCTCTTTCAACGAAGGATTCAAAGTTGCTTAGAGCATGCGACACATTAAACAAACATCATAAAATCCAAATAGAGGTTGTAATTCTACAGTAAAATAGAATGTGCACATCAGAGCAGAAGGGACCAGGCTGCTGATGCATTTAAGCGTCTCTTGGCCGTTGAGCTTCCTGGCAGCCAAGGAGAAAACAAATCAAGATCAAGTTTATGGTCTTCATTAAGGGGCCGGAGGAGTAATGCTTTCCATAGTCCCTTCATGGAAGCTGCACCGAGCACCTAGTTTAAAGATAAATTCCCCTAGACAGTACAGCCGAGGGCGCAGTGGGAATGTGAGGCAATGAGCCATGTTTTCCGGTAGTGCGGTTCATGCCCTGATTCTACCTGAAGCCGGCTGGAGCTCCTGCCTGGGGCCAGCTGTTGTGACCTCTCCAAGCCCAAGTGGAAACCAGCCCCAGGATTATCTCTGCATTCAGGGTCAAAAGGCATGAATTTCAGCAGCAAAATGACCCACACTGCAATCTGTGTTTTCTGCATGGACTGATAAACTCTGAGCCAGCCCTTGGGCCTGCCCCACGTTGCCTGGGAGCCCCGGCAAATCCTCTGACAGGAGCCATTGTCCATGCAGTGCCCTCAGTGACTTCTCTCAACGGAGCTATTCACTCAGCCATAAAGGGAGGCCGTGAGGCCCTGCCGATGGCCGCGATCCACACTGATGACCTGCCCTGGCCTGCATTTACGGGCTGCATGCCCAGCAGCCCCCAGCGGGGCGGGTGGGCCCGGGCTGTGGGTGGGGCGCCAGGGACGATGGAGGTGCCAGACCCCCTTCCTCCAGACCAGGTGTCAGCCACCCAGGGGACAGGTGGACAGAACTTTCCCCTAGCACCCACTGTGACCCCAGGCCCTTGGCTTCCCCAGTTTGGCCCAAGAGTTCTCATCTGGGAAGTGAGGATATGAACGCCGGCCCCTGGGCCACGCTGAGCACCAGCCTTCTGTGCCCAGCGCCAGGCCATCGTCCCGGAAGCACTGACCGTGGTTTAACCCCAGGCCTCATCAGTGCCAGCACAGCATGGGCCACGCAGGTCCGGGAACGAGGCGGCCCCATTGCCCACGCCCATGGAGCGCGAGCACCCAGATGCCCTTGTCTATTCCCAGTCTCTCCCTCCCACCGCCGCAGCCTGTGGCGGGGTTGGGTTCCTCTCTTGGGACCTCACATGGGACTGAACTCCAGGCGAGTTTCAGGGGCACAAACCTTTTCAGGCCACAGCAATTCTTTATGTAGCATTTTTGATTTCATTACCGCAAGGGGGCCATTTGGTGGCAATAATGCACTCTGCGTCACCGTCAGCACCGTCCCTACTCACGACTTCCTCTTTGTCCCCAGATGGTTCCTTTGAGGTGTCAACTGAGTGGGATACGGTGTCAGCCAAACGTCTCTCTGGGGTTTCTGTACGGGTGCTTCAGCGGGGAGGGTGTCATGGCTGGTGTCTAGATGCCCCCAAACCCTTGTGCACTCACAGGTGCTTCTTTCCGGAGCTGGCTGGATCTAGGTGTGTGAACGTGAATTAAGAGAGTGTGGTACTAAATTGGTAGGCTGCCTGGTTTGGCGTAGTTCAGGGTGTGGGTGACGGGCAGGCCTGCCCAGGGAAATGGAGGCTGCTTCACTGCTGCTTCCTGCCTGCCCTGCTTCGGACTGCTTCTCCTCTGCCTGCTACCCCGTTCAGAGCCAGCCGACCGAAACCTCTACAAACTGTGAGCTGAAATAAACCCTCCTCTAACTTGTGGGTGTCAGGTATTTTGTCCCAACGACAAGAAAGTATCTAAGACAGAGGGACACTGGGATCCGCAGACAGGGAGGCAGTTGACACCCCCACACGTGTGAGCCATGCTCAGGCAGTGGGAGGCCTGCGAGATCCTAAAGCTGATACCCACCCATCCCTAGAGGGCTGCCGGCCGCCCTCTCCTTCCCGCCTCCTGACCCTCACCTGCACTGGGTCGCCGGCCCTGCAGTCTGGGATTTGCCAGCCTCTGTAATGGCACGAGCCACCCCACCCCTTTTGGTTGTGTTTCTCTGAGAACCCCGGATGCCTGGCAACACAACCCTCGAGTGAGACCCCTGCCCGTGACCCCTTTTCCCACCACCCTAAAGGCCGTTGGAGATGCTCCCCACAGCAGCACACGGCTGCTTACCGGGACGCGCACCCTGCACGATGCTGAGCGTGCTTCTGGGGCCGAGGCTGGGCAGGCACACGTGGGAGTCACACGCCATATGGTGAAAGCTGATGCTGGGAGGTGGGGTCAGCGGCTGTGTGGTGCCAGTCTGAGCAATCAGCCTTTCCGTGTGTGTGTGCGGCCTCGGGCACGGGTGGTGTTGGGAGTCTTTGTGATACCTCCAGCTCCTTTTTATTTTTCATTTTTTGGAGACAGGGTCTTGCTACCTGGCTTTGTCTGTCTGTTAGGGCTGACTGGAGCAGCTCCCTCTGGATCATGGCAATGTTCCCGGGGAGAGGAAGGAGCTCGCAGCATCCCAATCACTGCCAAAGCTCAGCTTGTAACCCAAAAGGATGCAGTTTTACCAGGTGCAGTTATTTCTAGGATAAGCGCATCAGGGGGAGCTCCAGGGTTGGATCCTGGTGGCTTTGAAGGAGAAGGACAAGGCCAGGTGTGGTGGCGCACACCTAAAATCCCAGCATTTGAGAGGCTGAGGCAAGAGGACTGCCACAAGTTCAAAGCCAGCCTGGGCTACATAGAAGACCCTGTCTCAAAAAAAATGTTTTTTTTAGAGGAGAGGGCAAGACCAGAGGAGACGCACACGTTCCCTGTCTCTTGCCACAGATGGCCGGGGCCACCTTCAGACTCTGCCAGCCAGGAGGCCGACCCCAGATGTGGGAGGAGCTGCGGGACCTCGGGGATAGTTCGGTGCCTGGAGGGCGGCTCTGTCTGCTGATGTTCCTGCCTTGCAGGGCAGCGCGATCAGCGATCAGCGTGGGAGTGTGGAAGGGCTGTCGGGGGGTGCCTGTGGGCCTGTGTGCATGTGCATATTCACCTGCCCATGCCCCTCTGTGCATGTGTCTGTGTGTTTCTGTGTGCATGTGTGCCTGCATGTGCATGCGTGTCTGTGCATGTGTGTGTGTATACCTGAAGATTCCTGACGAATTGGGAAGCCACAGATCCCACGCGGAGAGCCTGCAGTGTGCAGTTTAGGAATTCTATACATGTCTATGTAATTACTATTCAGTTACCTGCCATGGCTCAGGGCAACCTTGCCTTCCCCAGGCCTTAAGGTGTCTCACGTGGGGCCTGGTATCTGCAGCTCAGTGCCCTGAGTCCCCAGACCCCAGGCTCCGGGAGGGGGGGGTCCCGGGCCTCAGCGAGGGGCCCCAGGCCTGGGTGACAGGCCCTGCCGGAGTCAGGAAGCCCCATGCCTGGTTCCAAGGAGGTGCAGCTGGGATCCCAGCTCCTGTAACAACAGCCCCAAGACAGGACCCATTACAATACCAACAACAACTTCCCTTTTAATTCTGCAACTGGAGAGGGGCAGCCCTGGGCCCTCGACGGGTCGATCCATTGACTGCAGACCTCAACGACCCTGGTGAAGGTGTCCGTGTCTGATGCCCCCAGCTGCTGCGCCAGTGTGTGGGGGAGCTATGGGGTGGATGCCAGCAGGCCAGACACTTGTGCACTGCCCTTCGGGAAGGGGTGGGGGCCGTCACCGTCACCTGCCAGACCATCCGATGCCATGCTGTTGTGCCCAGTCTGGTTGCTGTCCTCTACACGCTCACACTGCATGTCTGCGGTGTGCAGAGAGATGCGTCTGCGGTTGATCTTGAGCAGCTGAGCCCGGGGCATGGTGTGGTGCCTGCCTCATCTCTGTTCTCCCCAGCCCCGTCATGCACCAGTGCTGGAGCACAGGACTGGCTCCGCCACCTCTCCACAATATGTGTCCTCCATCGAGACGCCACATGCCGCACCAGGTCTCAGGAGGACCGGCGCCTGGTGGGAATTCCACATCAAAGGGTCACTCTCATTAGTTGGGATCTGAGGCCCAGGAGGGTGGACCCCTGGAGTCGGCCAGGGTGGGCGAGGGCAGGAGCCTGGCGCCTGCACTGGGAGAAGGGAGGCGCTCTTAGATCTGGGGTTTCTGGGCTCAAGACCCAGGGCACGTGGGTGGGGAGCAGCAGGGCTCCGTATGGGACCGGCCGAGACTCGGGGCTTGCTATCCACAAGGTTCTGAGAAAGTCCCCTGCCCTGGGGCAGCACATGGTGGGCACGCAGGAGCAGGCTCAGGGCAGGAGGCCATGGGCACTGCCCCGTGAGGAGGAACCCGGCCAGCAGCTCCCTGGGCCAACCAAGGCAGGGACCCGGTGGCTCGTGCGCCCCCTGCACCTTCTGGCTTCTTTGCTCACCTGTTCATCGTGAGGTGGAGAATAGGGGAGGCTGCGGCACACCTTTGACCCTCGGCAGTGACTTGTCAGCTCCAAAGGGGATAAGCCAAGGGCCTGCTTGGGCTCATGATGGGAAGGTGCTTGACCGGCACCCGCCCCCCTACCCTGACCCTGCCTGGCTTCGTCCAGAGGTGGAGTACAGCAGGGGTAGTTGTGGGCTGCAAGCTCGGAGCTCAGCTTCCCTGTAGTGAGCTGGGCTCCCTGCAGCCTGCACTGAGCCAGTGGACTCTGTGCCCAGGAGGAAGGATCCTGGGACGCGGCAGCCTCTGCCCTCGGGCCTTCAGAAGCCATCACTGTGTCCCCCGCTGATCTCGAGGGGCCCTCAGAGTGGCCTTCCTGGGATCGATGGCTGAGCCCATCAGCTGGCAATGTGATCCTAATGGACGTGGAATTAAAATGCCAGGCACATGTTAATCTGGACAGCCACAGGGCGACGGCCTGGGCTGGGGTGGAGGGCGGCGGCCCTAATGGAGCCGTATTGACCAGGCCACAGAGACCGCAGTGGGGTTGTGTGTCGCTCTGCAGCCCGGGACCGGGGCTTATGGATTTCAGTGTTTTATAGGTTTGGGTTTAAAAAAACCGGTGACCTCTCTTTCCCCCCAGATCAATATGCTCTTTTTAGCCCCGTGTGATCGCCAGTGGCCATCAGCGCCATCTCTGGAGAGGGTCGTCAATATCTGTGTTGGGAGCTTTACTGTCCCATGGCAGCCGGGGCCCCGACAGGTGACAGGGCTCTGTCTCAGCCCGTGCCGCCCGCTGGCAACGCCCCCATGCAGCGTTCTCTTCCCTGCTCGAGGAGCTTTCTAGTCACTTAGAAAAGGCCAGTGGGTCCCCAGGTCGTGAGGGCCCACGCTGGTGGCATCGACCGTCACTCCCAGCTTCAGGGCACTCTACGGTTTGTGCCTCCAATTGCTCATTACCCGGCAGAGAGGAGGTGGCCCCATTTTACAGGTGGAGGGACAGTCAGGGGACACTTGGCACATGGGCAAGGCTGTTCCATGGGCAGAGCGAGGGCCGAGCCTGGGTTTCGCCATCTCCGTGGGGCTCCTGCTCCAGCTGCCTCCTGGGCCCGTGCTCTAATCTTTGGCACCCTGGCAATGACGGGCTTGACCTTCGGTGCCCACCTTCGTACCGCCACGGTCTCCTCTGCCCTCCCTGCCACTCCTGACCTTGGGCAGTGAGGCTGCGGTGAGGGTCCCCCATGAGGCAGTGGGGCAGCAGCCTCTGGGAGACGCCCAGACCCACACCGGCTTCCCTCAGCTGCCTCTTCACCCCTCACATGGCCCAAGTGCCTCCCGAAGGTCAGGCCTGGCCTTGTCTCCCCGACGCCCAGGTGTAGTCTCCACCAGCATTCAGACCACCCTCTCCACCCCTGCTGATCTTGTCAGCCCCACCCTCACAATCCTCTACCCCCTGCCTGCAATGCGCACACCTCACCGCACCATACCACACCACTCCATGCCACGGACCCACAGGGAGGCCGGACCCCCAGGATGGACGGGAGACCGAGTGCCCAGGACGGTGACCAGAAAGAGGGGGGCCAGGCGTCCAGTTTGGGCCCTGTGCGTGCCCGCCCAGGGGTGTGTGGCTCCTCCCTCAGCCTGGTCCTGGTCCTGGTCCTGGTCCTTTGATGCTGTCGTGGCCCAGCACTCACCCAGGTGGAACTTTCAGCTGGTTCTTGCCATCTCTCCATAGACATCTCCCACGTCCCAGAGGGTCAAGGGCATCCCTTGGGTTACTGGAGTGACACAAAGGTGGGTCCCTCTCACATCTACATCCAGTAGCCTGATTTTGTGGCACCGTCATAATTCATACCCCTCTTCTGTGTCCTCGCTGGGCAGCCGCAGCTGGGAAGTCGGGGACCACAGGGCCTGTGGAGGGGGCTGAGCCCGTGGATGGGGACTGGAAATCTCCCAGTGGTCACTGACTGATCCCTCTCCAGGTGTGGGCCTCGTGGACCACCCCCCGCTGCTCAGGATGGTGGAAGACAAACCACTGGGAGGAGGCAGCTACTGCTGCATCCTAATAGGCTGCCCAGAAGGACACAGCTGGCCAAGGCATCCAAGGGCCAGGGGGACAATGGAGAGGGGAGGTGAGATGTCCCTACACCACCAGCCTGGGCGCCCACTGCTCACGTCCGCCACGGACTGGCAGTGCCAAGGTACGATGCTGTCCCAAGTGCAGCAGACCCTAGGCAGGCCCTGCCACTCTCTGGGCCTCAGTTTCCCCTGCACTGAGTGCCCTCTAAGGACCACTTCTGCTGCTGTGGAGCTGGGACTGCCTGGCCACGCCCATCAGACCACCAGGGCTGGCAGTGAAGTGAGCGCAAACATGTTCGACACTAAATAATTAATTTTCAGCCCATGATAAAAACCTTGTTTATTGATCTACAAGCCCTCCCAGCAATCAGGCCGGCTGACGGAAACCTGAATCTTAATTATCGTCCCGGGCCTACTAGCAGGCGGGTCCAGCTGCCAGGAGTGGCTCCAACTGTTCCCAGGAGTCCAGGGCTCAGGGCCAGCTGTTGCCCTGGCTGTGCTCTGTCCCCTGCTGTCTGTCCCTGGCCATGACTTCGGGGGTGTGACCTAAGCACCCTTTGGCAAATGCCCTGAGGGCTGGGTGGGAGGCAGGTGGGGAGAGGATGCTACCTTATGGGGCCCTGGAAGTGCAGCACACTGCAGGATTATAGGGGAGTGGTTGGTTGTGGGGGCTCAGCCCAGTAAGGTCGGCACGCAGGCCACGTCTTTGGGGCCAGCCTGACTGGGCCAGCAGGTACAAGGGGCCGAGGAGAAGCAGGTGCCTCCCGGCCTCTGGGTTTGGACCTGGCCACTTGTCCCTGTGGCCTGTCTACTCCGCCTGGTGAGTGTGGTTCTTGGGTTCCTTCCCTGAAGCCCAGCATGGGAAGGGTGACCCTTCCCACCCTTGGGGACCTGGAGAGGAGTTGGTGTCGTTCTAGATGCCAGCCATCAGGCTCTTTCACCCGACACCCTGCTGCCTGGGTTTTGAGGTCCTAGTGCCTGGCAGCCAGGCAGCCCCAGGCCCACTGTGACACAGGAGGGACAGGTGGGTGCTTGTGCAAGGGACAAGTGCTTCCCCACGCTCAGTGCTCAAGGCAGGGGCTCCACAATGACTGGGGAGTAAGTGCTTGGCCCACAGTAGGGCCATGGGGAGTACCCAGCACGGAGAGGGGACTTGGGGAATGTGTAATTGCTTGGCTGAATCTTAGCATAAGAGAAGTGCTGGGTGAGCGCTCAGTCCACAGGAGGCGCTGGGTTAGTCCACCAGAAGTTGTTGAGTGCCCAGGGCTGGGAGAATCCTCCTCCCAGCCCTGGACCCTTACCTGTGACCTGACTTCTGTGGACCTCGGTCTCTGGATGAATACAGCCTCACCTGAATCTTGGTGCCACCTGATCAGAGACGGGCCACTTGCTTCTCTGTGCCTCAGTTTGCCTATCTGTCGAATGCCGACATGGGGCTTGTGAGGAGTGAGCTTCCCCACATGGGGTAGCCATGGCAGTGACCTTTCTAGCACAGGACATGCTCACAGCAGGGCGGGGTGAGGATTCCCAGCCCCCCCACCTTCTTCAGTGCCCCTGGTTATGTATTAGCTTTTTTTGTTTTGGTGCTGGGGATCGAATTCAGGGCCTTGTGCTTGCCAGGCAAGTGCTCTACCACTGAGCTAAGTCCCCAGCTCCTGCCCCTGGTTATGAACATCCCTTCTCTGCTCACTCGTGTTTGGCCACAGATGTCAGCGTGAGCCATCCGGAGCCTGATCTGCTGCCCCGCACCTGTAGCTTGGAAGTAGGATGTCAAGATGCCCAAAGAGTCATGAGGCTTGAGGCAGACCTGGTTCCCCGGGTGCTCCAGGCCCCATTGCCCATGCTGCCTCCCTGCCAGTTGCTCTTGCCCGAGGGCCTTTGCACACCTGCTGGAGCTCTTCTTCACATCTGGAGCCTCTGTTGCTCCACATGTGCCCAGGGTGTCTGTGACAACTAGAGCAGTATTCATGCTGCCCGTGGGACCTGAGAGCAAGGACCAGCACTGTGTGGGCACCCAGAGGGCTGCAGCCCAGC
The DNA here is from genome assembly GCA_004026905.1 of Hystrix cristata. Taxonomy (NCBI): domain Eukaryota; kingdom Metazoa; phylum Chordata; class Mammalia; order Rodentia; family Hystricidae; genus Hystrix; species Hystrix cristata. The sequence goes on along the minus strand of PVJO010006534.1, from coordinate 17,654 downwards.
CGCCTATCTGGGTCAGCACCTTCTTCCACTGCATGTCCGGAGACGCAGCTGGGTCACCTGACTTGTCTGCCTTCCCACACACAACATGATTTCCATCTTCCTCACCAAGACCTCAGGCACTGGGGGCGCTGCCAGTGGGACGTCAGGGCCTGACCCCTGGGCACCCCCTGCCCCAGGGCTGGTGCAGGTCAGGGATGGACACCAGTGGGGTCAGGCGGGACAGGTCCACTCTACTATGGGCCCAGGAATAATGGCAGCTGCACCAGCCTGGGTCCCTGACACCCTGGTCACCAGCAGGGCGTGGCAGGGTGGTGCTGAGGCCAGAGTGGCTTCCTTGGACCCCAGGGTCTCAGCTCCACAGGGCCCTTCCTCTCCCTATCCCAGGCTGCTCTCCAGGCCTCAGTCTCCAGGGCACTGAAGTCCCCAAAGCTGGCATGGCCTGGGCCACCTCCAGAGCTTACTGTCTGCAGGCAGGGACAGCGCGGTGACCTTGGGGTGCCCAGGAGCAGCTTGGGTGGGGCCAGCAAGGCCCTCCCAGCAGGGCAACTGTGCATCCCGTTCCCTCCCAAGGCCACCTGTAGTGCAAGCTCAGCCCTGGCTTCCGGTCTCGAGGCTCAAGGGTCACGAAGAGGGCCGCCAGGTCCTGGCAGAGCGGCAGGCCTGGGACCTGCCCTGGCAGCCCTTCACACACCTGCTGTCCCTGGGGATACAGGGTGGCAGGGACACATGCCCTGGCCTCTTCCTCTGCCCTCCATACCTCCCTGGGGCTGCCGTGGGCTACACCGGCTAGGCCATAGGTTAGTGCTGCTAGACCTGCCACTGGGGACAGGACCGGCTTGGGTGGGGCTCAGAAGGGGCACAGAGCCCCTGCCTAGAGACCAGTCACAGCAGGGGACAGCTCAGAGCACTGACACGTGGGGACCACTCGCAGGGCCCCTGGGCTGGGCCAGCAGAGATAGATGGTCACCTGCCTGCTCCTCAGGGTCCCCACTCCGTGGTGCCTGGCAGACTCTGGGAGAGCAGAGGAGGAAGGAGTGTCACGCACTGCCAGCATGTGACATGGAGGAAGGGGCAGGCTGGGATCCCACCTCCGGGCGTCTGGCAGTCATCCTGGAGACCCTCCTGTGCGGAGACGGGATGGGGGATGCGTCCCCACAGACCCCCCAAAGTGCTCTGCTTGGGGTGGCATAGGGTCAGTGGAAGAAAACAGCCTGGGGACCTCGCCTGCAGATTGGCCATAAAGTGGTCGGCTGCCCAGGGCCCTGGGGGAGGGGACACGGAAGACGCTTCCAGGGACGCACTGCCCTCCAGTTCCTGTGCAAATATGTCCTCGGATCTCTTTGTGGCCTCAGCCAGGACACGTGGGGCTGGTTTCCGTCCCTTTAGTTTTGGGGGAGATGAGGCTGAGGGGTCAGAAGGCGGGGGACAAGGTCATGACAAGGCCTCCTTCTCTAAGGGCGTCGCCTCTGCCACCCTCAGAGAGTGCCCTAGACAGGGTGCAAAAAGGGGCTGGCACACGCCGCCCTTGGCCTCCTCTCCCCATCTGCGGCCTCCTTGGGGAGACTCAGCAGCGTCCCTTCTCCCGTAGGCACCCCGTGGGGCACCTGTTAGGGACTGCAGCCGTCATGGGCAGCTTCCCGAACAAACGGCTGCTTCCAGGGCGGCCTCCGGCTCCTTCCCTGTGTTCCCCAGACCAGCCTGGCTGCGACACCTGCTGTGAGAATGGCCTGACAGTTTACACCTGGCCAGGTACCTGGAGGGTGCCCGGATTGGGGGACAAAATGAATTCCAGGTTGAACCCAAGTCCTGAATGCTCCAGATGAGGGGCAGCTCTGGTCTCAGGTCTGCAAAGTCTGTTGGGCACCCTGCAGGTCCCTGGGTTGGGCGCTGCCTGGGGCGCATGCGTGTGGGGTCTGCTCATGCCTGTCTCTCGGTCTTCTTGGGGCCCCGTGCCTGCCGCCCTGACCTTCTGTCTGCTCAAGGACATCCAGGCTGTGGCTCTGCGGGGAGTTAAGTGACTCGCCCACTGTCTCCAAGGGCCACTCCCGGGGTGGAGGGCGCCCTGGCTGCTGGCTCTGAGTCCTGTCTTCAGGCCCTGGATGATGGCTTCCTCTCCACGGGACAGTAATGAAATAATGTTGCTGTGACATGGCACTTGTCGCCTGAGAGTGTCTAAGTGCTTTTGAACAATTAATCGGCCGCACACTTAGCACTGAGCGCAATAACCCAGGGGGCCTCTGGATGGGGAGGGAGGTGGCGCAGGGACAGCTCTGCTCTCAGCTGCCACCTGGGAGCTGCTCTTGCAAACCGCAGGCTGGGCTGGCGGGAGGAGCCCCAGCCACAGAGGACACTGTGCAGACGAGAAGAAACTGAGGACCGGAGGGAGGGGTTTGGACCCTCCACCCAACTGTCCACCCATCTCTCCCTGCTGCACTGTAGATGCTGGGCCATTCATCTCTCCTCCCCAGCCTCAGTTTTCCCATCTTGATGTGGGAAGTACACAGGACTCTCAGGATGGGAAGACTGAATAACAAATTTGGAGGCAGGGCCTGGAGGACAGCACACAGTAGGTACCTTATCTGCTGTCTTGCTGGTGAGACAAGGACACACTTCCTGGCCCCAGGGACTCCAAGCCACAGGAAGCAGCCTGCCCTCCCCCGGCTCTGCCCTGCTGTCTGTCCGCTTGGCGAGGGAGAGCACACAGTAGGTGCTTAATCCATGCTGGTGGAATTAGCAGTCTTGCACCTGAGAACCCACAGCTCTCAGACCTGGACTCACAGGGAGCTCTGAGACCACCCGGCCAGAGCTCCGGCCAGGCAGTGCTGTGACCAACCACATCCCACTTGCTTGCTTCCTGTGACAGGGTGCTTGCCACCTCTCAAAGCTGTTACTGCATTTAGCCAGCCAACTCTGCACCCAACAGCCACAGACCAAACACAGTGAGGGACATTTATGGACATGAAGCAGCACCATCCTGCACCAGGCTCGGGGAAGGAGGCACTTTTCTGGGGGCCTCTGAGTCCTAAGGTGGTTGACAGATTTCCATCCATCTCCCCCAGGACCATCAACCTTGTTCCCTGAGACTGAAGCCAGGAGGCAGGTGCCTTGGTGTCCCTCCGTTTTGCAGAAGGGGAAACTGAGGAACGCAGGAGTTAGGTGACATCTCACTGAGCTACATCCCCAGCCCCTCAAAAAATTTTTTTAACTTTGAGACAAGGTCTTGCTGAGCTGCTAAACTGTCTAAACAGGGCTGAAACTTTCAATCCTCCTGCCTCGGCCCCTGCAGAGTGCTGGGATTACAGGCCTGTACCACTACTTCCAGCTTCTAAAATGATGAATTTTACGAATCCATTTTCACAGGTGTAAGGAGTTGCCCTGTGGTGTAGTCCCGTGGACCTGCGGGCTGGAGGAGTTCATAGTGAGCGCCCCGAGGGGGAACTCAGTGTGACAGTCCCCGGATTTAGGAATGCACAATGGGGTTTGTACCCTGAGGTTTGAACTTAAGAGAATCTGGCTTTTCAAATATGTAACTTCCATGTTAACCTCATGGAATTTCATATCAATTTAAAACAAAGGCCTGACCAGCCCCTGGGGATGCTGGGTACAGGACGGGGTCAGAAAGGCACTGAGCTGGGTGGGAGAGGAGGGGACGGGAGGAACATCACAGACAGAGGGAGCAGCCCTGCGCGGGAGCCGAGGACAGGAGGAGCCAGGGCAGGGCTCTGATCTGGCGATGAGGACACTGGGAGCCACAGGGGCGGTGTGGCGTAATCACTCAGATTTTGTTCCTCTGGGCTGGAGATCACTCCCTGGGAAGGGCCAGTGTGCTCAGTAAATGCTAACCCTCCCTTCCTGTCTGTGAGACGGGCCAGCGGTGTCCTGTCCTTGTCCTGGGCAGGCAGGAGCGAGACCCTCAGAGCCCACCTCTGCCCAGGGACACAGGGGCAGGCTGGTGTCCATCAGCGACGTGTTGTCCACAGCACACCAAGGAAGGGGCTGTGCCCAACCTGCAGCAGGCCTCAGAGCTGCGGGCAGGAGGGACGTTGGCCCCCTGCCCACTGTTCCCTTGGATGCTTGCGTGACAGAACCCGAGAACCAGGGAGCCATTGCCCACAATGCCATGGGCATCCCCGGGCTGCAGAGAGACAGGGCGGTGGTCCCTGCCCCACCCAGGGTCTCCTGCTTTCTGCCACTGCCAGGGCACACACAGCCTACACACCTCCTGGGCACCGAACTGCCCTCTTCCTACTTCGCCAGGAGCCGGGAAGGACGGTGCTGGGCACAGTCACACACGGGACTGCCCTCCCTGCCCATCGCTCCTAGCACCACGACCTGTGCCACTCTGCCCCTCTGCAGCCCCCTCTGGGCCACGTCCCCAGCTCTCACCCAGAGAGCACAGTGGTGAGGACAGCGGCCCGGCCTGGCTGCAGCCTGGCTGCGTCACCCTGGGCTCACCGACAGGTGGAAGTGACGGTGGCCCTGAGATGCAGTGAGCCCGGTGCTACACAGCACGAAGCACGAACAGCCACCAGCACTCTGGGTCCCTTCTTGGCACTCCCACGTCATCAGGGCTGGCCACTGGCTGCCACTGGAGTCATCCTGGCGGGTGAGAGCTTGCGCTTCAGGGGACCAGAGTGAGCAGCGGCTTCAGTGGGGACCCAGGCAGAGCAGGGCAGCCAACGGGGCAAGTGTGTGGGGCTGGTTGGGTGGCACAGAGACGGGACTTGGCTTGGGCACTGACGTCTGTGCAGTGTCACCAAGTCCCCGCAGCCAGGGCCCTGAGACCTTGGGTTCCTCTCAGCTGTGAGAGGCCCTGCTGAGGACGATCGATGGCTTCCTTGAGAGCGCATTAGCCCCTCGGCCTCACGGGGCTTGCAGCCCCATTTCCGCCCCAGCTGCGCTCTCCCAGAGCCTCCTTGCCGCCCGCCGGGAGGGAGCGCATCTCAGGAAGGGCACATCGCTGTGGAGGGGGTCACCTCTCCGAAGTGCTCAGAAGTGTTCAACGGCCCCCCAGGGACACCCGATTCCCTGCTAAGTGTCAGGTCCGGGGCCCCTGAGTCTGCCAGCAACAAGTTTGCAGAGCGCCAGCTTCCAGAGCAGCGTGTGAGGCAGCGGGGCTCCCCCGGCAGGCTGGGGTTTTCAGGTCCTCCAGGCAGACCCAGCCACGGCCTGTGCCCTGTGCGGGAGGAGCAGCCTGGCCGGCCTCAGCCCCAGCAGGCCTTCCCACACCAGGCTGTCTCTGACACCCCCCCCCCCCCCCCCCCCCCCCCCCCCCCGCTTCTTCCGCACTGCCCTCCAAGAGCATGGACTCCTGCTGTGGCCCTCTGGGTGCTGGGAGCCCCAAGGGAAAAGGTAAGATCTTCTCTTTGTATTGTGCACAAAGGAAAACAGACAATTATTCAAATTCCAATTCAATTCAGATTGAATTTGTGTGAAACCCCTGAGTAATTTTCCTAAATCTTAACAAGACACTGGAGTTTGCAACACTGAATGAGAAGTGAGTATGTTTTGATATGGGGCTCAGGCAGAAGGTGACCCCGAGTAATTCTCCATCACATCAGCCCAGCAATTTTCTTTTCTAATCCTTGATGGCTGCCACTTCGAGAAATGAAGTCCGTGAGCCAGTGTACACTTCCACACAGCGCGGCCGCCATCCTCAGCGAAGGGGCGGAGTCTGCTCCGGCCAGCCACTCTCTTATTTTCCCCATCGTAAATGCAGTTTGGGGATTTTTTCTTCCAATTGTGCAGATTGGTTCTGGACAAGACCCTGGGTTCTAGCAATACGGGTTTCTACACTGATGACTCAGTGTCACCTGCTCATCCTGATCCAGAGCCCCTGCACAGCCGTGCTCTGGCAGCCCCGAGGGTGGACCCCAGCCCGCTGGAGCCACAGCTGGGGCGTCCTCAGCGCCGGTTTCTGGGCTCCAGGACCACAGTGCTCACGCCAGGTCCCCGCACACAGGCGCTTTCTGAGAAGTCCTGTGAAGACTGCCTTGGGCAGGGGTGACTGGCCCAGGAGCCCCGGACCCCTAGAGGGAGGAGAAGACCAAGCACTCACCACCCTCCTCCGCAGGCGACCTTTCTTCCCTGGTGACCGCCTTCCTTGGTGACCCTCCTCCGCAGGCCACCTTTCTCCTCTCTAGGGCGACCAGCTGAAGCCAGGGGTGCAGTCACGCCCCCCTCAGGAGCTCTCTTCCTGTTCTGGCTCCAGCCACCTCCATGCCAGCCCCGATGCCTGCCTCTGTCCTGCTGGTCACCTCTGCCTTGACCCCGGGAGGTGGCCACAGCTCTTCCTGGCCCAGTGTCTCAGCCGGCAAAAGATAGGGCTCAAGGCCTGGGTGCTCGCCTGGCCATGTGGCTCCTGGCGGTTCCACGGTGTCTCTGCTCCCCTGGACGTTACCCGGCTGCCCAGACCCGGCCGTTTCCCTGTAGGCTTCAGGGTGGGGTGGAACAACTGGCTGCTTCCTGGAGTGACCCTGGATATTTATGTCCCTCCTTTCTCTCTGTCCCGGTATGTGCTTGGGCAAAACCCTGCCCACGTCCTGGCATCGTGGAGACCTGCAGCCTTGTCCCCCTCTCCCCTGGGGCTGTGGGTGTCTGTGGGGCTGCGTGGGGTCCTGTGGTCGCTCCGCCCAGGACAAGAAGGAGAGGGTGGGGGGCACAGTACATGAATGATCCCTGCCCGTCAGGTGATGGGGGGCATCGGGCAGCAGCCTGTGGCCAGCTCTCGGGGGCCGGTCCACAAGGGTATAGCTGGCGGCCGCCAGGAGGAGACAGCCACATAGCTCTGATGGCCAAGCCGGGAAGACAGAGTGGGGCTCCAGGCAAGATTGGGCATGCTGTGCCATCACCAGATGTGGCCCAATTAATGGGGTTAGGAAGGGGGCCTTGGGCTGTGGGGAAGATGGCAGCTGCAGCCGAGCTCGGGCGGCTCTCGCCAAGAGATTGGGCAGCCCGGGCTGCTCCCACGCCGGCCCTGCCTTGGGCTCAGGGACACTTGTGGCAGGCCCCTCAGAGGCTCTGCACCTGGGGGTGCAGCTGGGGAGGCAGGAGAGGGCGGGGGACAGAGTGGAAGAGGGAGGTGGCCCTGTCTCCTCAGCTCCTGCAGGGACGGTCCAGCTCCAGAGCCCACTTCCTGGGTCCCGGAGACCCCAGTTTGCCCACCTCATCTTTGTATTCTGAGATGCAGGGTGAGGAAGTGGCCCCTATTTGGGACACATTGTTTTTAGGTTGGAGGCAAAGAGCAAGAGACAGACCCCAAGCACGCCACCATGTGAGACCTTTTTAAAGGTGGTAGTTTAATTTGTGTATTGAACAAGTCACTTTTCTGCACTTGGTTGCATGAGTTTTGATGAGTACATCGTCACTAAGTTGCCCAGGCTGGACTTGAACTCGTGATCCTCCTGCCTCGGCCTCCAGAGGACCTGGGGCCTCAGGTGTCTGCCCCACATTTGGCTTGAGCTAGTGCTTTCGGAATGTGTGATCGTGCACCTGTCCGAGCTCTCGATGCTGCGCTGAAGAGCTCTCCCCGCGGAACCGAGCTCTCGATGCTGCGCTGAAGAGCTCTCCCCGCGGAACCGCAGGGGCAGGTCCTGCTGCAGACCACACTGATGAGACCGCGGCTGCCCCCGAGGGAGTCTTGAGATCAGCTCTTGCGTGGGCTTCAATCATGTTCTCATTTTAGCATTTTACTCGGAGAGGACTTTAGATTTACGAAAGATTTTGAGGATAGTACACAAATTTCCACAGCACCGCTCCCCCAGGCCCCCTCAGCCACAGGACGCTGGCCTGAAGCCCACACTGTGCCACCTCTGCACTACATCCTTCTTCTCCAGGCCCCCAGTTTCCCCCTAAGTGCTCCGTTTCAGAACTGAACCTGGACCCCACCTTGCATTTGACCTTCGTGTCCTTTGCCTGCTGTAATCTGCGGCAGAACCTCAGCATCCCTCTGTCCTTCGCGACCTTAGGGCTCGCAGGTCCTCTGAAATCCTTCTGTCTCCTGGTGGGTCTGCCGCCCCTCAGGGCGAGATCGGGCAGTGCTGTGGCCTCTCCGGGGGCTGCGAGCAGCTGGCCCGGGTCCCTGCTGGCGACGGCACCCCGGATCCCCAGCGTTACAGGCTCCCTGCCTGTTTCGTCCTTTGCAGAGTGGTGGCTTTCCTTGGTCATCCGGAGCATTTAGAAAAGCCGCTCTTGAGCTCTGTGCATCTCCTGCCTCTTGGGGCTTCTGCTTGCCAAGCAGCCTGGAGCAGGGTCTCGGGGCAGCCAGTGGCGTCCGGGGCGGTGGTCCAGTCCCTGAGCTCTTCCCCGATATTACCAGGAATTCTCCACCCAGCACTCACTCGCTGAAGTAGTTCTTACTGACCTTGCTGCGGACGCGGCTTGTTTAATTTTTCCACTGGGTTCTCATCCAGTGCTATTGCAGTCTGTTTTGTTGCTTAGACTGTGCTAGCTGAGGTCCCAGGCCCTCCTTCAGAGAGTCTGGGCGTCGCATTAAGAGCTATTCCCTAACTCCTAGCGCCCCAAGATGCACAGGTCGCCCATCTACTTGCCCTTCACGCTGTATTCATTTATCTGTCACCTGCATCTCCTCCTCAATGCATGGGGGAGGGGGTGTAAATCTTTCTCCAATTTTTGAGAGCTTTAAAAAAGTAATCATATACCCAGTGGATACATGGTTTGGTCAGAAATGTGATTTGAAAATATGTCCACCTATTCTGTCACTCGTCTTTGCATCCTCTTAAAGGGTGACATAGTTCAGGTCTAGACTGTCTCCAAGGGCCTCACATGTTCAGAGGTGGGGCGGTGGGAAGAGGCATCGCTGGGCACGGCCTGGACGGGTTCACCTCCCTCCCAGCTCCTCCCTGCTCACCGCTTCCTGTGCTGTACGCCCTGAGCAGCCCTCCTCCGCCAGGCTGCTCTGCTGTGCCATTTCTGCATTTGGGGCAGCTGATCATGGACCGAAACTTCTGGAAATGTGAGCTGAATCCACCTCTCCTCCTTGAATCTGTGGATGTTGGGTATTTTGTCCCAGGGATGAGAAAGAGTCCGACTGAGACCACAGGCATATCTCTGCACCAGCAGAGCACAAGTTCTACATTTGGACGAAGCCAAACCATTAACTTTGTTCTTTGGTGGCCGTGACATTTGTGCCCTTTCTGGGAAGGGCACCACATCTGTTAGTTCCACATCACATAGATTTTGCCTCTAGGTTTTCTTTTAGAACTTTTATATTTTTGAACAGTTTACAAATATTTCATTTTGAGTAGTTTTGTTGTAAGGGGTGATGAAATGAGTGCGTTGTACACAGATGCACCATTTGTCGAAAAGATTGCCATTTCTCTACTTAATTGTTTTTGTTCCTCTGTCCGAAGCCATTCAGTGATCTTCTGGGGCAGTGTGTGACCCAGTGGATTTTGTCTGCCCCCACTAGCTTCACAGAGCCTTGATCGGGGCAGCTTTGCAGCAAGTGTGGGAATTGGGGAGTGTGAGTCTCCAACTTTGTCGTTCTTTTCTGGATTTCTAGTGCCTACATTAGTTAATTTTCTTTCCATCAAAAAATGCCTGTGGGATGGCATTAAATCTGCAAGGAGTCATCAAAATATATGGCAAAGGTTTACATTTTTACCACTTATTATTGTAAAAAAAGCACATTGGCGTGAATCCCCCTCAAAATCCTGCTCCTTTCTTCAAACACGTGCATCTCATCATCCTTGCCACTTCCGGAAGCAGCCCTTTGTAGGGGTAGCAGGATTGACAGGAAGGGATAGATTTGGGCCCCTGCCACTTGTGTCTCCCCATCTACATCTAGGTTTTAGCTAGCGTCAGAAATCTGACAGTCTGCGGCTTTTTAGCTGCTTACCACAACGTACAGTGTGTGATGCTTGACTCCCCCAAATTCCTCTAACTCCCCTCCTTGAAGTGAAGCTAACAAGTCTCTTGCCCGCAGGTTGTCAGAAGGGGGTCTTATGTCCCCATTTTTCCCCACCCGAGAGAGAGAGATAAACAGGAAAAGCCCCTCACCATGCTAGATACTTCCCCTACCTGTCAGGGACTTCTGCCCCAAAGGTGCAAGAGGGACATTTCCCTTACAACAAGGATAGCAACCGATCAGGTAGGGACCCTCCCCAGGATAGGTGATGTCGGACCCCAAACCCTATAAATCTACAACACTGGACACGCTCTGGTAGTGCTCCAGCTCTGGACACCCCACCATCCTGCCGGAGGTGGCTTTCGCTTTGCTCTGACAATAAAACTTCCTTCTACTTCCACGTGGTCTCGCTTGCCTCCTCTTCTTTCTACAACGGAGAGAGAGACAGTTCCTCGGCAAGAGTGCGTCGGGGTACTCTGACCCCGGGCCCACTCCAGATGGGCAACATCTTCTTTCATGAGTGTCTTTATAAAGTATGACCAAAAATACGGTGAGTGTGACTGCCCGTGCCTTCCAGTGGGAAGGAGGCTCGTGAAAACATGACAGAGTGTCCTTCTCTGGCACCATGAAACTGGTACCACGTGACTTCTGGCTCTTCCCCGAAGTCAAAATGAAAGGTAAACGTTTTGAATCGTTTCGGGACATTGATGCAGGCACGGCCAAAGACACTCATGAAAGACTACAGAACTGCCACAGAAAGTGGCAAGAACAATGAGACAAGTGTGTTGAAAATGAGGAGGATTAGCGGCAGTGTCTCGCACGGTAATAATTTTTACAACTTATATATCAGCTGTACTTTGTAATCACACCTCCCAGATGAAACTGGTAGAAGGTCATGCTACCGATTTTCAGCCTTCCTGGCCATAAATCTCATTCATTATTGAGGTCTTCTTTGAGTTATTCTCATGTTTTCTGTTTGCCTTCAGAGCTGTTAAAATTTATACCTAAATAGTTCATTGTTTGGTGCTATTTGTGTATTTTTTAAAAATTTTAAAATCCCAGTTCTTCCTTGCTAGATGTTTGTAGAAATGTGATTGATTTTTGTGTTTATTATGTATTTTATGATCTTGTTAAACCTTCGTGTGAGCTGAAGAGCATTCTCATAGAGTGTTTGATATTTTTCTACATAGACAAGCATGTCATCTGTAAGTGGAGTCTTATTTCTTCTTTTCTCGTCTGCATACTTCCGATTTCTTTCTCTTGCCTTATTGCTCTGGCTGGAACTCACGGTACAATGACAGTGTCGGTGGGGTGGGGGGAGAGGGCAACCTTGTCCTGCCCCTGGATCCAGGGAAACATCCCTCTTGCACCTTTGGGGCAGAAGTCCCCGACAGGATTCCTGCTCGGGCTCAGCAGCTCTCTGTCGCCTTTAGTTTTTGAAGAATTTTTTTTTTTTTTTACTGTGAATAGATTTTGAATTTTGCCAAATGCTTTTGTTATTGCATTTATGGAGGGAATTAAATTGCTTTTCTTTTAAAGACTATTTATATGGCACATTAGATCGACAAGTTTAAAATTTTAACCTGCTTTGTATTTCTGGGATACGACTTGGTCATGAGAGATTTGTGTTCTACATTGCTGGGTTCAATTTGGTAATAGCTTGTGGATACTTCATATACCTATTTTCACGAGAAATGTTGGCCTATAGTTTCCTTTCTTGCACTGTCTTTGTCTGGTTCGATTTTTGAGTATTGCCTGTCTTGTAAGATAAATTGGGAAATTATTTTTCCTGTTCTAATTTCCAGGAGAGATTGTGTCAAACTGACATTATTTTCTTCATTAAGCATTCGGTAGTAGTCTCTGGTGAAACCAGAGTTTTCTCTCTCCATCTAGAAAACACTGCATTCGCAGCATCCCTCAATATGGTAGTTTTTATTTTCATTTTTATTCACTTTAAAATATTTTAAAACTTCTCTTTGCACCTACTCTTTTACCTACCACTTGTTACAAGCATACTGGTGAGTCTAAATATTTTTCCCACTAGCTCTCTGTCTTTGATTTCTAGTTCACTGCTCTTATGGCTCAAGAGTAAAAGATTTCTTTTAGATTTGCTGAGTTTTGCCCTGTGGCCCAAGTGGACCTTTCTACCTTCAGGCAGGCTGTCCTATGAAGCTGTTGTTTAGGGTTCTCTTTTCTTACTGGTTTGTGTTTATCGTTCTGGTCATTGCTGAGAGGGAGTAGCCACCTCCAGCTCCAATCCTGGTTGTGGATTTTTCTATAGTTCCATCAATTTTTGGCTTAGGTATTTGAGTCTCTGTGGTTTGCTGCCTACACATTTTGTGCTGTGAGTTCTTGCTGAATCCCCTCCTTTATCATTACACAATCTCCCTCTTCATCTCTGACGGTACTCTGTTCTAAAGTCTTGGCTGCTGTCGATACAGTTACTCTACCTTTTTGATTTTTTTGCATTGTGTTTTCAGGATTTATCTTTTTTCTCCGTTTTTGACAACCTGTTCATATAATTGCATCTAAAATAAATTGTCTACAGGCCACATGCAATAAAATCTTGATTTAAAAAGTATCAAACCTGACAGCCTCTGCCTTTTACCTGGCGAGTTTATATGATTCTTACTTAATGTGGCTGTTGATGTGGTTTGAGAGAAATCTACCATTTTGCCGTTTTCTACCAGTTCCATTTGTCCCCTGCTCCTTTTTCTTGTTTTTCTGCCTTCTCGTTTATGGATTGGGCATTTTTATTGATTCCATTTTATCTCCTCCACTGACTCAGTATTTATCCCCTTTCACATTTTTGGTATTTCTTCCGTCTTCTTAGGCAGAGCCCCCGGAACAGAATGGTGCTGTTCCCTGTACAGAGGGCTCTCGCCCAGCGCACCCCCGTGGGATGTTTGCACACTACTAAACACAGACGTGGGCTTCTGTCACGTTTGCTTAGACGGTGTGTGGATACTGTTTGTCCCCACAGGTCACGTGCTGAAGCCTGCTCCCGCGTGCCAGCGCTGGGAGGGGCAGATCTGGGAAAGGTGGGGCCTGGGGGAGGTGATGGGGTCCCGGGCTCCGCCAGCAGGGTCAGTGAGGTTCACTGCACCAGCTCTCTCCATTTGCCATGAGCACCTCACCAGGCACCCTGCTCTTGAGCACCCATGTGTCCCCGTCACGGGTACCCCGGTGTGAGAAATGAACTTGTCTAGATCCCCAGAAAAACTGGACTCCAGAGCCAGCAAAAGCAAGGCTTTAATCCATACTCATACAAGAGTGGGGTGCACACAGACCTCACCCCAGAGCAGAGAGGCTGTGTGCTTTTATTCCTTACTCACAGGCGCCCTCCCCTCAGCCCCACAGCCGGGGATCAGGGCTCCACAGTCGGTCCCCAGCAATTCGTCCCAGCCCGCACCTGTTACTTCTTCCCCACTTTCCCCCTTTCGTAGTTACTTTTAGCCTTTTGGCTTCCCAGGACAGTCATTGAGGGAAAGTTATTTAGCAATTATCCCTGGCCTTAGAGCCTCATCGCTGGTGTGTTTGTGCAGCCTACCTGTCCTTGTCTGCAGGTTGATCAAGCTGATTCTGAGAATAAGGGCTTACTAGAGCAGTTAATGAAATATGGACCAGTTAAAAGTATTTTTACAGCTGGACTTGGTGGCACTCCAATCCTAACATTCGGGAGGCTGAGGCAGGAGGATTGACGAGCTCGAGGCTAGCCTGGGCCACATAGTGAGTTCAAGACCAGCCTGAACTACACAGTAAGACCTTGTCTCAAAAAAAATTTCACACATACATACATATATATACTTTTTTTTTTTTTTACCCTCTTGGGTGCCCCATCTTAGGTACCTGTGTGTCCCTGGTTCCTCGCGTATGGCCTTCCTCCCAGCTGTCCTTGTGGGCTCAGCCCTGCACCCTGCCCCTCCCCAGAAGCAAGACCCTTTTGGCTGCACCTTTCCTGGCTGCCAGGTTCCCCAATCTATTGACGTGCGCTTCTGAGTTTTCTGCCCATCCGTGTGGCTGCTCTTCCCTGCTCAGGTCAACGCCACCCAGTGGACATCTCTGAGCTTCTCCCAGGCTTCTCTGGAGCCCAGCATGGCCAGCAAGAAGGTCCATGAGCACAGGCCTGCTCTTGACCCTGCAGGCTGGGGCCAGCGTCTTGAGGCTACACCGCTTCCAGGGCTTGTCCGCCATCCTTCCCACCGCCCAGCTGCCTTCTGGGTGCCCTTGCTCGCTCCCCTGCATGGCCCCTGCTCGGTGCCCAGAGGGTAACTGGAGGCCCAGGGGCTGGGCCCTGGCCTTAGGAGCAGTTCTGCCAGCCAGGTCCTGGCGACTGCAGCCGTTTCTGGGTGAGGGCACTATGCAGCAGAGAGGCTCAGAGGCTCTCCCAGAGGCTGTCCGAGCTACGTCTGAGTTCTCTCTGCCTGGCCCCAAAGACCAGTCTTATCCACTATGTCCTTTGTCCGTGCCATGCGAGAGCCAAGGGCACATCCAGGAGCAGAGCCAGGCCCTCCCATCCCCCGCCCAGGCAGAGGGTACCGCGGCGTTTAATTTGTCCCCAGAAGGTGACCCGTGTGTGGAATTTGCCAGGCAGCCCAGGACTCGCTGGGCTAAGGGTGCACGATTTCTCTCCAGGTCAATCATCCCCCAGGCGCCTGAGGCCTGGCTCCCTGCACACACTGCCGCTGGCTTCCCACGGACCGATCATCTGGAATCTTCCCCCTGGGCGGAGGGCCAGGCTGAAGTGGGGAGGCCACATGGCACAGGTCCCTGTGCCCCTGATGAGGCTCCGCCACTCCAAGAACACGCCTCAGCCTCTGGCTCCCCCCAAATAACGAGGCTCCTGCTATGCAGGGGCCTGGTTAAGTCGCCCCCAAACGGGGACTCAACAGCACATGCTGATGTGTGGCTGCTTGGCCAGCGAGTGTCAGCCTGGGCATTTCCCCTGCATCTTACATGCCCGCAGGGCCTGTTCCTTGCGCCTGTCTGGTCATGTCACATCATGGAGGGTTTCTCAGGGCGGCCTCGGGCTCTGCACACGGCTGGGGTGGCGTTCGCAGCACAGCTGCTGCCCAGGCCTCTCGGTGGAGGTGCGGGCCGAGGAGCCGTGGGCCAGAGCGGAGGGGCCAGCAGGGGCCTTTGAATGTGGGTTTGTGCCCAAGTCATGCGGGTGGGCAGCGGTCAGGCCGAAGAGGACTCCTTGGCACTGCCATGTCCAGGAATGTGCACAGGGGCTGGTGTGGAGGGTGGGCAAGGTATGTGTGCATGTGCGTGTGTGCTGAGGAGTGTGCAGTGTGCTCACATGTACGTGTATGCATGCCTGAAAGTGCGTGTGGCATGTGGCTGTGTGTATGAATGAGTGTGAACTACTATGTACACACACACGTTTTTGGGTGCACATACAAGTGTATAGCTGTGTGCATAAAGGGCACCTACATGTGTGTGCCTGAGCGTGGGGGTGAGTGTGCTTGCAAGGAGTGTGCACACACATGTACATGTACATATGCATAGTGAGGATGTGTGTTCATATGCATGCATGTGCACATACAGGTGTGTACAGGCATGTATGTGTTTGAGACAAGCAGAGTGCACTTCTGGGCCATCAACGCCTGCAGGATGCTGGCATGTGGGCCCGTGAAGACACTGCATCTGCCCTCCTCCACTAAACCCAGCCTGCTGCACACGCGTCAGACCCCCACGTGGCTGAGGCAAGGTCTCTGTACACGGTGCTCGGCAGAGGCAGCGCTGTGTTCCTCACCATCTTCAGAACATGAGTGGGTCGTACTGTCGGCCTCAGAGTCTCTCAGCTCCCTGGAAGGCAGGGCTGCATGTTTTGTGTGGCCGTCGCCGGCCTGGGCACTACCCCACCTGTCTGAGCCGTCTCTACTGTGGCCTTTCCTGCAGCTGTACACAGGGCGATGCATGGGCTGGCTGAGCCTCCATGCCCCTGTTTGTAAAAGCAGATGAAATGCCTTCCTGCTCAGCAGTGGGATCATGCTGCTCTCCGCCCGCCGCCAGGAGCCCCTCGGAGTTTCCTCCCTCTGTGCCCCTCAAGGTGGAGCCTGTGTTCTCTCCATCTCTGGCACCCTGCCTTGCAGGCCAAGACACAGATTTGCCAGGTGAGGACTGGGCTCTTTCCCCGAAGCTCCACCCCACACCTGCTGGCTCACCTGAGACCAGACCCCAAGACCCAGCGCCAGGAGAGCCCTGCCCTGTGGTCCCCACTGACCGGGACGGCTGCTCAGCCTGCACCAGGCCCGGCGTCCTGCAGGCTCCTGGCTAGCTCGCGGCTGTGTGCACGGTCGGTAGCGATCTAATGAAATGTTAACACATCATTAAAGTGATTTGCGATAAACACAGTTAACAGTTTGATAAGCCGTTCCTGGCTGACTCCACACTGAAAACAATCACTCCCAATCAGCAGCGGGCTGTTGACGCCCCACGAAGGGAGCGGGACTCATGTCCAGTCTGACGGGACATGACTGCCGCCTGAAACCTTTCCTGGTCGAGGAGTGAGGACACTGCATGGGCCCGGCCAGACCCCAGTGCTCTGGGACTTGATACAGGTAGACACGGGACACTTGGATCTGTGTCTTCAGCTGGCAGAGGACTGAGGAAGGGGCGGTGCTGGGCCTGACCCGGCTCAGTAATGACCCTCCCCCAGGCTGTGAGTCTTCTCTGATGGGAGTAATTGCCTGGTGAATGCGTCTATTTCTGTGCCCTGGCACGGGGCAGGGAATGGGGCCAGGATCGTGAGTGTGCAGGGAGGGTGGGCTGTGTGTTAGGAAGGGTGTGTGGCAGCTGTCCTCATGGACCGGCGGGCCGTGCCCCTCGGGGAGGTCAGAGCTGACCAGTGCCCAGCACCTCCCTCCGCCCTGCCCGCCTCCCAGCCAGGGAGACCAAGCCCCAGAGGAGAGGCTGCCCGGTGCCACTGTAGGGCAGAGTGTCCCCTGGGGGAGGCGCCGGAGCCCAGGAGCCACAGGTGTGGGCGGCCGCACTTGGCTTTTTCCTTTGACTCTTTACCCCTTCTTACATTCCTGTGTCATGGCCAGATTTTTCTTACTTTTGCTGTGGTATCCATTTTAGTATTTCCTGCGCATCTTTAGATGTACTGTCCTGGCTGCCTCGATGTCCTGAATCGGTTCAAAATGTTTCCCTTTCATGGTCATTTTGGCTTTGGCACAGAGCCAGAAGTTGCACGGTGCCAGATTTGGTGAATGAGGTGGATGAGGACACAGCATGATGTTTTTAATGAGCTGCCTTTCCGTTGGATGGCATTGGGCAGCAGCGTTCACTGTATTTTTGATCACACTTTGTAAAGACTCTCAGGAAAGAGGACCCCAGAGCTGCGCAGAACGTGACCAGGAAGATGGGATGAGTGTGTTCTGAGTGAGGGGGAGGATTTTGAGTGCATTCATAGCAATGTATTTTTTACAGTCGGACGTTTTAAAAATGTAAAGTCCACCAAGTCTCTAGAACACACCTGGCAATTTCTTCGTTGTGCGAGATGCTCTGTTTACAAATCATAGAGGCTCCAAGTGGACTTTCCTTTCTACTAGTGTTCATTCCCTGTTTCCTCCAGGAAGCAGGTACGGCATGAGCCGACTGCTCCAGAGCTGCTAAATGCAGGCTTTGGTGAGGTGAGATCTGCCTGCCTCAGCCCCCTGGTAAGGCCCAGTTGTCACCTGAGAGTAGCTGTGGTTGCTGATTTGCTCATATTGGGAGTCTCTGCTGCTTAATCCTCAAGACCAAGACAAATTCCACCAGCCATTCGGTGTTTCGTCCC
>PVJO010006533.1:0-88520 GCA_004026905.1 Hystrix cristata | reverse complement strand
GCTACCTCTTCAGATTACACATTTGTACTTTTATTTGTAACACCATGTATGTGACTAAATACTTGTTTAGATATGTGACAACTATTTCTATGGAACACAACTCTCTGAGGGTCTGGACCATGACAAGGTTTGCTCACCAAAGAACTCCCAGTGCCCTAGAGCAGTATCTTGCAACAGAAATGCTCAATATATTGGATGAGTAAATTCTTTTATCAGACATACCACATGCGATAATTACTGGTGTTATGGTTTAGATCAAAAGTATTCCTCAACAGTCTCAGTGTTCAGATGCAGGGATTCAGGAAGACTCATGTGGTCAGATGTGGGGATTTTGGAAGTCTCATGTGTTCAGATAAGGGGACTTGGGGTCATGAGGGCACTATACTCATCCTTCCAATAATTCATTGGTGAATTCATAGCAAAATATGGTATTAGGAGGTGAAGTCTGGTTGAAAGAGACTGGTCACTAGAGGCATAACTTGTAAGGGTGTATTCTTGTCACTGGCTCTCCCTTTTTACCCTCTCTACTTCCTGACTGCCATGAGATGAGCAGCTCCACCATGCCATTCTGCCATGCCATTTTTGTCAATCAATGATGGACTGAATCCTCTGAAACCATGAGCCAAAATAAACCACTCTTCCTTTAAATTGTGGGTGTGGAGAGTATTTTGTCCCAGCAATGGGAAAATGACTAATATAATTGTCATTTATGTTACTCATCATCATAAACTGATTTTATCTTATTTATCAGTTTATTAATTGTTCAGTGTTGCTGTTACAAAATACCACAAATATAATGATTTAACACAGATTTGTGTTTTGTTTGCTTCTGTATCTAGGAAGGCCAAAAAGCATCTCACTGGACTACAGTGAGCAGGGTTGCATTCCTTGTGGAGGCTGTGGGGATAGCTCTGTCCCTTTCATGCCTCCATCTTCTAAAAGTAGCCTGAATTCCTTGCCTCCTGGACACCTTCCTTCCATCTTAAAGGCAGCAATCACATCACTCCAACCTCTGCTTCCACAACTATTTCTCCTTCTCTGACTGTAACTCTCCAGCATCTTTCACTTTTAAGGATTGCGTGCACCTGAATAATTTAAATAGTCTCTATCTCAAGATCTTTAATATCACATCTACAAGATCTTTTTGCCATGTAAGGTAACATAATCACAGGCTTTAGGGATTAGGATGTCCCTGTTTGGGAGGCTATTATCATGCCTCCAAGTGCTTTTTTATATGCCTCTTTCTTATAATAGTACTATGAACAACAACAATAATAGGAATGTGAAATTATTATAGTTCTGTATCTTTGAAAATCCCAAAGAACCTCAACCATAGGTAACATACAGAAGAACAGAATTAAAAGACATAATTCATCCTTTCCTTGAAATTATTTTGCATGTATTGTACATTTCAGATGTTTTGTTCAATTCAAAGCAATTGAATCAATAGCAAAAAGTGGAGTGACATACACAATTTAAAAGAACTTACTTTTCTTTTCACTGGGATGTGTATAATAGATACACAAATTATCAATTATCAATCAATTATCAAATGGATAAATGGAGAGCAGGTAATTTAATTCCTTTAAACTTCATAAATCTTTTTAAAACATTTTTATTATACATGTTTGTAACAGAAAATTATTATATTCATCATGAGGAGGAGGATGTACACAACACATCTTAATTCTTTTTACTTTCCCTTCCCCTCCCCTCCTCCTCTTTTCCTCTCTTTGTCCCCTTCCCATTTGCAAAAGATCTATCTCCCCATTTCCATTTTATAGCAACGCCCCAAAACTGCAACTCCATCAGACAGACTATTACTAAAGTCAAAGTCCTGAACTCACAGTCTAACCTTTTTTAAAGCCACCAACTCTGGAATTTCTAGAATAAATATATAGTTTGTGGTATTAAGGCAGAATCCCTTCAGTTGGAGAACAGATACCACGACAAGTATCAGCAGTAGCTACATTTTCCCAATAGTCTTGAAACAATGAATTCTTCCTGATCTCCTTTAGAGTGATTTCACAAAGAGCCTCCCCTGTCAGAATCTTTTGATCTATATCATCTCTCTCCTTCTCAGGGCCACACACTGCATTTTTCGGAGACCTGATCTCTTCCTGCAACCTACCATAATATTCAGAAAGGTTTTTTTTCCCCCAACTAGACAACCTCTTATTCATATAGAACAGCAAGTTGGGTTTCACTGAAGGACCAAGTTCTTTATCTCTTCTTAGACTTTCCTTCCTTCAACCTTTTAATTTACTTTTACCTTATGCATACAACAATCATTCAACAAATATCATTAAGCACCTACTCAATCCAAGTCCAAGCACTGAGATGTAATAGAGAACAAGACAGGTATGGCTGCTTAGATTCTCCTGGGGAAAGAAATAATTCCATGAATATTTCTCATAGTGATACTTGCCATGAGAAGTAACTCACAAACTGATCATGTATGAGCAAAATCGGCCTAGAATTTTAGGCAGTTGCCAATTTAAATGAGGAAAGTTTACAATAAAATAAAGATTTCCTACTACTTTTTTCAAAAATTGGCTGAAACTGAGTAGTAGCATACCCTTTTTGGTTTCCAGTTTTCCAGTCCTCAGCACTCCTCTCTGTCCCTTTGACACTGAACCCAGGCTGACTGGACTTATGCTGCTTTTTTCCTAAAAGCCTACAACACCAACCTAATTGCCACCACAAACGTGTAACTACTTAAATTTAAATCTTAATCAACTAAGAGTTAAATTAAATATTCAAGTGTTTGGTGCATTAGCCACATTTCAAGTGCTACCACATGTGGCTAGTGGCTACCATAATGGGCCAGGAAGACATAAAACACTTTCATAATCACTAAAGGCTCTGCTGTCAACTGCACACTTCAATATTTCCATCACTCACTTGGCTCTCATAAGCACACCAAGCCCTCATATAGAACAATATGACAATACATATGTAGGAGGATCAAATTGGAGTTGGGAATTCGAGCGCCTCTGTGGAACCAACAACAGCGATCTGAAAGATGTGTCAACATTAGTTGGCTTCAGGTAGTTAAAGGGAAAATGATCCAGGAAAAGAGAACAATGTCCAAGGAAACCTGGGTAAGAATTTTGCTCATATTAACCTTTCCTGATAATCATAGCTTACTTCATGTCTCCTTACCAAAAAAAAGCAAGGTGTCTCTTAGTAGAAAGATCAGACTTGTTTTCATATTGTTACCAAGGAGCCACACATACCTCAAAAAAGCCATATGTACCCCCCCAAAAAAGATGATGAAGATGAAAACAAAGATGAAGAAGAAGAAAGAAAATCTTTGGTTAGCACATATCCAAGCAGGAGAGGACTACATAGAAATTTAGAGCAGCAAGTAATATGGCCATACTATCACGTGAGATAATATGGCCAATTTATCACGTGAGAAATTATTTCTATTTGAAGAACACACACCCAGAAAATCAACTTTTCTTTCTCTGCATTTTAGGAAGATAGTTTCCTGAGACTATCAAGGCCTTATATGTGAAGGCCATCTGCTGAGCAGATCGTTTCCCTGGGAACGGTAAATATTCTTCTTGAGTGGATTTCACTGTAATATTTTTCCTTTAAAAGACAATGACATTTCTCTCTGTGGAGGAGGGTATCCTTGGTTTTTTTGAGAATTTGCACCTTCAGTGAAAATGATGTGTTTTGGGGGTTGTTGCAGATCCTCTGTGGCTTCAAGTTAAGTTTTTGCTAGTAGCTTCTCAAGTGCTGGGGTTTATTTAATATTTGAGATATGTGTGGCTCCTTGGTAACAATAGAAAAGCGAGTCTGATCTTTCTACAAAGAGACACCTTGCTTTTCTGGTTCCATGCTGCCAACCTCTATTAAGTGACAACTCTTTCCAGAGCTCCATTAGTTTTGTTGGGAATAGGAAGAAAAACAGACGACTAAATTTTGCCCTAAAAAGTTCAGAGCCCACAATATAAACAAGCACAATTTTTCCAGTCAATACAAAAAAGGGTATGCAACAAGCATTAACAACCAGCACATACTGGTACAACATCACAGCCAGTCAACATATGAAACCTCCAGGGGACTATTCCTCCTTCAGTTCATCCACAGACTACGCAAAGGACATCCAGGTGCAAGTATCTGAGACAAAAACAAACCTAATTTGTCACTTCCCAGTTTGAGTCCTTCCATTCACTCTTCCTTTCTCAGATCCTTTAAACCAGTAAGATTTAAGCTTTTATTCCCATCAACAGACTCCCTAAACCACAAAATATCTGCCTGTACCTAAAGCTGCACTTTAGACTTCATTAAACTGATATTTTTCCAGTGTCAGTGGGGGTCTCCATCACACCACCAGATGACGGCATCACCCCTTCTTGGACTCCACATGTGTTTACTGCAAGAAGAAACACAAAATCCTCCACACTCAAGCCCTTCCAGTTGGCCTGTCTAATACTTGCTCGCACTTTCATCTTCACTGTGAAGCAACCTTGTTAAAAAATTTATTTTTCAGGTGCCACCATGGATGAATGCACCTTTTGATCAGGGAGAAAGCATACATGAAATTGAGAAAGGACACATTTTCCTTTTTCTGGGAAGGTTTTGGGGATGTCAGTCACTGTAAAAATCTTTTCCTGGAAATGCCATCCACATCTGCAAACTGTAAGGTCTAAGCAGAAATCCATTTGAGAACATAGCTTTTCTCCATGATAAGCAATCTTCCTTAGAGAACGCCAACCAGGCCTCCTCAGCCGAAATATAAAGTCACATTACTTTCTTCTTTTCTGTGAAAGGACAGAAGGAAATGACTCACACATCTGAACTCCCTAAGAAACAGAAAGTTTCACCCAGGAGGGTGTTTTGATAGCTTTTCTTTCTTTGGAAGTCACGATGTACTTTTGAGTTGTAAGGATTACCTATCAGCAATAAAAGAAAACTCAAGATGGAATAATGACAATGTGAATAATACACTATTTAAATGATTTCCCCACTTTTCCCACTTGATCAGAAGCAACAATGACTTTAGATTATTATGCAGATAGAACAAATCCATACATAATTTACATGACTATAATTTACAATGTAGATGGAACAAATTTGTAGTTACTGAAGCACACATCATCACGCAGGCACCACTTTTAAGCTGCATGATGCCGTCCAAACCCCTCAACCTCTATTAGATTTTGGCCAGAACAAGAACTAGGACCCTGAGCCACGCACTTCAGTGGTCTGGTGGACGTGACAAATCTCTAACTACAGAGAGTTTTTTCCAACCTAATAAGGAAATTTTGTTTTTTGATTTGGGAACAAATTGAGACAATGAGAGGGACTCTAGCTAAATGTGCACCCCAGGCCAGAGGATCCTGAGCCATCTACGAGAGAATGAACCACAGCCTCTGTCCTTGGAAACCAAAAACGGAATACCTGTCTTTGGTTACAAAGGGTTCCCAGATGATGGTGTTGCCTCCCTTCCCCTTGTGCAGGGGGTACAGTTAGAGAGGCACTTAGAATCCCCTGGAAAACATGGGTCTGACAAGTAGGACCTAAAGGTGAAGAATCTGTTTCTTGAATGGGTCATCCTCATTTTGGGGGCAGCAAGTCCACAAGTCATGAGTATGGGTCCAGCTCCCACCTTGCCCTACTTCAACACCTCTGTTACCACACAGGCTCACAGGCCACAGGCTGGTCCTGGAGAGACGGAGGTTCCAGGCAGAGGACTGGAGGGCCCAGAAGAGAAAGCAAATACAGCTTGATAAGACAGTTAACATATTTAGATATTTGGTCTGTGGGACCCCACAGCCCTTGTCTTCTCCCCATCCCTGAAACATTAGGGGAAGCCTGCCTCTAGTTCCTTAGTAAAAATAAGATGACTCAATTAAATTGGTCTACAGTTCAGGCTTGCTCTAAAAAAACATTATGTTTGCACTTAAGTACCTTAAGATAAAGCAACATAAAATTGCAATTGAAGATGTCAGAAAAAATTTATTTTTCCAGAATTATTTCAAGAAGAAATCTCTGAGTGAATTGCAGTTTCTGGCTTGCTCTTTCCTACCTCTCAGATTGCATGCCCTATAAAAAGAATGTCATTAAGTGTAACTGGTTTGAAATGCTTAAGGATCTATACACATAAAATACCACTAATATTACACTGTAAAATTCTCCGTAAGATGTAAGAATCACATTTTATTGTATTCTACTGATGACTGGCAATTAACATTTAACCACTTTCTTGTACTGAAGACCTTTTCTAAAATACACAAAGGAAAAAAAGTATGGAGAGATTTCAAAACTCAGTATCCAAACAAAAACTTTAGTATATGTGCAGCCAAAGCGAGCACCCAAACAAAAACTTTAAAGAGAATAAATGAAAGCATGCCAAAAGCAGCCAAAGACTATAAACACTGAGGCACATTTGCTGTTACTACTTTGGAGCATTAACATTCAGAGATGTCAGTTGTGAAATAATAATCTGAGTTTTATTTTTTCTGATTCTTTTTTATACTAATTACAAGGACAAATCTGCTTACTGTGCACATGCTTAAACCATAACTATGGTATAAGAAACAGCTTTCCCCTTCTGATTGGAGGCATAAATAATGTTTCTATATTATGTCCTATTCCCATATATCACACAACTGGTTGAAATGTATCGCTGGCTACTGTAAATCATAAATACAGTCAAGCAGAACTTCTTCCTCAAATGTAGAAAACAAACATATGGCAATATGATCCAGAATTACATATTATTTGAGTGTGAGTGTCTTCATATCCCATTTTAATTGATTTATACAGACAGGAAAAAGGGGAAACATTAAGCCTTTTACAAACCTTCCCAAGGTTGCCCATTTAGGCCAAAATTGCATAAAGAACTTCATAGTTGCACAAAATCTGAGAGCAATGAAATAAAAATGAGATAAATTGGGGAAAGCATGTATATTCCAATAACCTACTCTCAAATTCTGGGCTAATAACAAAGAAAAATTATAGATAATTTATATAAGAGACTAGAACCAGGTTATTCCTTGGACCACAAAACTGTTTATCTCTGAAACTTCAGTCCATTTTTACCATTCTGAAAGAAATCTGTGAAATAAGCCAAAATCATCCAAAAAGTACACGAAAAGCCATGCTTAATATAAGTTTATTCAACAGATCATTAACTGATACATATACAGTAACTAATCTCTGTCAGAACTGAAGATACTAGGTTTTTAGAAAAGCATTTCCAATCTTCATTTAAAATCTAAATGTAAAAACTAAAATATCTAAAGTACATAGCCCTGTTCCAGAAAGTATTTAAAGAAGTGCTAAAATATCTGCCTTATTTCTACTGAATTTAAGCCACTATCATTTGTAAGTTGTACCTTAATTTGTATCCACAGAGAAAAGACTTCATTAGCAGTGATTAACCGTGAGATGCATTCCAGTTTTACAGATGTTAAATCCATTAAATTAATCCTTAAATTTTGGAGAACACACTCAGCCACTAAACTTGAAAAAAACCAGAATGTACATTTGTGCATAATGACCACTTAGAAAATACTTGTAGAATACATTTAAGAAATAAGAGACTTCATAAACAGCATTCTTAATAGGAAACTAGAATAAGGGAAGTTTCCATACATATGATCATACAGACAGTTTCCCCTTCGTCAAGTCTCTCCCTCACTACCTTGGCACAGCTTTCTCTCCTAGCTCAGAGTTCCTACAAATTTTGACAGGAAAACAAACAAAAAACATGCTTCAACACTAGTTTTATACGCATACATTTATCCACACTCTAGACCAGGGGTCAATAAACCACGGCATGCCAGCTAAACCCAAACCATTAGTTTTCTAAATAAAGCTTTATTTGAACACAATCATACTCATTCACTTACGTATTATATATGGCTGTTGCTTCCACTCTCCAAGTACAGAGTTGAATACTTACAAGATACCTAATGGCTCATAAAGGCTGAAGTATTTATCATATGGCCCTTTAAGAAAAAGTTTGACAAGCTACACACTAAAGCACAAGATCCTAGAGAGCAGAGGCCATATTATACCACTCTTACTGTCTCAGTAGCACCTGGCACCAAGTAAAAAGCATTAATGTTTGCTCATTGGTAGATTTTAGTGGTCTAAGAGTAGCCAACCTCTTAATCAAGACAAAGGTCTTCTGACACATATCTTTTCATACTTGCCCTCTTTCAGGCTAATGTCCATTTCCAGAAAAGTTTCTTTACCTTCCATTTTACCCTTGTTTTTACAAGTTAAGATCTAGTAATATAAATCAAGACCACACTAGCTGTATGTTTAATACATAGAATAATACATTAATCCTTGATTAAGTTCAGTGAATAGACACTTTGGACCATCAGTTGTTTTTTTTTTTACACCACAAACGATACATAACATACAAGCATTACCCAGTGGACAGTAATTTCAAGGAAACAATTATTTCCAGATATCCACTGGACAGCTGTCTGTGCTACTTTGGATAAAGGGCTACACAACCTCCAACCCCAACAAGCTAAAAATCAACTTAGATACTTAGTTGTCATCTCCCCTTAGAATTTATTTCAAAGTTAACACATAATGAGGAGCTTTACAACACACAGAACTTCAAGCTGATCGTAAGGGAAAGGACCAATGAATTATTCAATCAGGATTTGGGTGCTTACTATGGCAAAGGTCCTGGAGCAAGAGAACAATGTACAGGGAGGCTCCTTACCTTGAGCTATATACAACACAGGGACAAGCATATTGAAACAAACTCTAACAAAAAGAGTAAGAATAGACTCCTTCAGACCTTTGAAGAGGAAGAGATTCATTTTTACAGGACTGGGGGGTTCAAGAGGAAATAAGAGAAGGTCCTATAAAGTAGGTTTTCAGATCGATTTTAAAAGAAGAACTTCAGTAAGAAAATCTTTTGAGTTGAGGTAAGAATAACAGTACATAGAGACGCTTAGAGTCTGGTGCCTCCATATATAATTTTTAAGTGCAGCTATTACACATTCATCAAATGCTTATTGAGTGCCTATTCTATGTCAAGTGATCTATCTGGGAGCAAAAACAAGTTCCCTTTAGGGGACAAAAACTACTTCTTAGGCTGATTTCATATTCCTGTTACTGCTGTAAGGAAAGCACAGTACTGAGGAGTAAAATGATGGAAGACAGTGTTCAGTGGGTCGGTACAGACCCAACTGTAAAATGCCCAGGATGAAGGATCAAAGAGGTTAGACACTAGTGTAAAAATGTAATGTTTTTAGACACTATATTAAATATATATTATAAATTAAATACACATTTAATATAGTGTAACCCAAGTTACGCTCACATGAATGCATCAAGAGTTCATTATAACACTAGTCTTCAAAACCAGGGGCACGTATAGCAAAATAGAGAGCTAAATACAAATTCAGCTGATTCTGAAAGGTGCCACTATTCATTCTCAAAAGTTTGAAGTTGATAGTTTTGAAAATCAAACAAGGGACACAGTGTGGATCACTACAGCAGCCACTGTATTGCTTACATTGTTGGCTACATATTAAAGGTTATTTCTAAATGACTCAGATTTAATAATCTACATAATTCAATAAATCTGTTTATCTGTTCATAAACATCCATGTTTAGTTGTATTAAAAAAGCAACAAAAGTTTGTTCACTGAGTGCTCTTTTTAATAGTATAGCTCCAGATGTAGCAGAAAGAACATGCTTTTAAGCAGTTCAATCCTGAAACAGCAACTCCATAGCTTTTTCAAGCCTACTCCATCAACTATTATGTCCTAAAACAGGCTATTTTCTAAAAGCAAACTTCTCCTATCTTTCCTGAGTAATACCTCTTTCCTTCCCTGAGTAATACTTTCTTTCATTAATTTCATTTCCATAATATACCAGGATAATTTGGTATTTTACTTTTTCTTGACTAATTTATCTTCACTTATCTGTGTTTGTTAGGCTTGATATAAGGGTTTCTCAACTTGGACAACACTAACATTGGTGGTCATACAATTCTTTGTTGTGAAGTAGGGGCTGTCCCGTGTATTATAGGATGTTTAGCAACATCCCCAGCCTCTACCTACTAGATACTAGTAGCACTCTTCTCATTACCTCACATACACCTCACGATGTGACAATCAAAAGTGTCTCCAGTCATTGTCAAATGTTCCCTACAAAACAGAATCTTCCCCTGTTGATAATCACTTCTCTAAACACATTAGTTTCATTTTATAATAATAATTGTAAAAGGTAATGCATATTCAAGTTTACAGTTTAGGTTTACATCTAATATGCCAAGCATGTGTATATGTTAGCTCACTTAATTCTCACAGTCCCCCATCTTAAAGATGAGGAAATACTCAGAAAAGGTAAGCACCTTATTATCTAAGACGACACTGCTAAGTGGTAGAACAATTTATTGAACTTCAGTCCACTGATACCAGACCCCTATCTCTTAACTGCTGTTCTACTTTGCTTTTCTGGAAATGCACAAAACTGACAGCAGCAGAACAGATACAGTCTCTCTTTGTCTTCCAGACTTTGCCCAACATACATTTAAGGATATATCATTTATACAACAGGAGTGCTTTCATCTGCCCCAGGAGCGCTTTCATCTGCCCCAGGAGCAAAATTTACCAATTCACCAATTGCTTAACAATTGGTATCTCACTAAGGATGGATACCATGAACATGGGTTATGAACAACCCATATGAATATTACCAGCCATCTAATGTCTACAAGCTGAATGGAGATGTACATTTTCCTCAACAGAAATTTTATTTTGCCCAAGTAAGAGCTGCCTTCACAGAACACCTATAGAGCTCAGAAAACTAAAACCTGACATGGGTATGAAAAATGTAAATGAGAAGATTCTTGCTTTTAAAATTCTGAAATCTCATGGATGGGACAAAGAACCCAGATACAAAATGATAAGTCTTATAGAGTACCACATGGTAAATATTAATTTCAACAAAAGGCAGGGTGAACCCAAGCTGACTTGCATCAAAAGTTAGAACTACAGAATTTTTTTAGAAACAACATTTTAAAAGCAAGTAATCAGGCTAACAATATGTTACAGATTAACAGCACTTAAGTGTATGTGATGGATATAAAAATGATTTGAAAATCGCCCTCTTTATAACGAATACCATTTTCTTTAGTGCTTAAAAGCTGTGCTGTTTAATAGGATGAACAATCTTTTAACTTGCTTAATAAATTCTTTGCAAAGACAAACTTTTGCCCAGCCCTTATAAACCAGTGTAAATTGTAAATGGATGGGTTGTAAATTAATTACGCTTTCACTGGAGAACTAACCTCACAACATTGAAGTTGAGTGGGAATGAAGTGGGGAGGGCATGAAAAGCAAGCCTTGAAGATGGTTCTGATGAACCCCACAGCTGAGAAGAACTGGGTTGAAGGAATGCCAGTGTAGAAGGGGAAATGAGGAATGGCTGAATGTACCACAATACAGACTGTAGGCTCAAGCACTTCTGAGAGAATCAGCTCGTCTAACCAGCTCCTACTCTATAAAACTTAGCAGGTTACTTTCACCCTCCCAAGTCTGGATTCTTCATCTATAAAATGGAAGTGTTCGGTGGGAAGAGAGGAGAAAAGTCATGTAAAGAGCTTAGTACTCTGCCTGAAACATGTTCAATACATGCTAATAATTATTGTAGGCTTTCCATACGAGGTGACTTTTTAGTTAAGCCTTGGTTATGATAAGTAAAAAATGTTCCTTTGTCTAACGATTGTAATATTTTTTCCAATCTTGCCAACTAATTTTTAAAATAAATAAAATGAAATTCATCCACAGAATTAAGTGATATACTGTGTGGACCTCTTATTTATAATTAACATTTGCTATCACAAGCACCCTGCACCCGACTCTTTGTGGATTACACTTTGTCACCTGAATCCCTGATCCTGATCTACTTCCAGAAGCTCTCCCATCCTTGCCAACAATCATGTGAACATTTGCACCCACCTCCAACAGCTAAGTGAAAGATGTCCAAATTTACATGCTTTCTTGTAAGCCTGCAATGAATCCTGTAAATAAATAAAGTTCCAGGTGGTGTTGAATTTTTTACAGTATTGGTTATAAAACCCTAAAATAAGTTATAATGGAAATTCTGAGATGTCCTTCACTACAGAGGATATTGGTCCTAGGCTCAGCGACAGAACATGTGTTTACAGGCGCACACAACTGTATGTATGCAACACGCGTACACAGAAAAGGGTCCTGTTCACTTAACTCAAATTTATTCAGAAGAGTTTTATGTTATTTATTTTCACGAGTTTTAGACAAGATCCTTTTTAGCACATTACAGAGGCCTGGAGGGTTTTTCTGTATAAAAGACAAAGCCAAGCACTGTTAATGCAAAGTATAGTAACTCAGTGTTTTGGGAAACGTGGCCAAACATATTTGAATATGAAGCCATCAGGCCAAGAAATCTTGGTGTCTAGAGCTCAGGGAAAATTTGGCAGTTGGGTTCTCATTATCAGAAGATTTCGAGCTATCTTGTGGCTACAAGGTATAACCTGCCTCAACTTTAAAAAGATTCATATGCACTTTGCAAAAACATTTAGGATACAAGTATGTCACATCTTATGTGATGGAAAAACAGGCATGAGAGTCCTGATCTACAGTCCTGGCTGGGTCCCTTACAAACTGTCTGATATTCTTAAATAACTTAACCTTTCTAACCCTCAGTTTCTTCATCTGAAAATGTCAGAGAAACAGTACCTACATCTGACAGTTTGCTAAGAGAGGTAAATGAGTTAATGAATACAAAATGCTCGGCACAGTGCCTGGAACAGTAAGTGCCCAACACATAATAACTAAGATTATTATTCATTTTGTCTGACATTTCCATTATAAACCACACTTACAAAATCTACATCAAATTCTTCACATGGGTATTCTCACAAAAAAAAAGTGCAACACATAAATAGTTTTGTAATACACCATCTAAATGTCTACAATTCAAAGATAAACTAAAATTAGAGGTCATCCTATTCTGAAAATTACAGAAAACCTATCCATAGATCTGAAGTGCATGCTAAGAAAAAAGCAGTTCAGACAACTTTAGGAAGTATGAGAAATCTAATGCCCTTGGGGTGCTATTTGTTGTTCAGAAAGAATATTTTACTGGAATAGGATCTAAGAAATCTTATAAAGATTTCACCTTCAAAAGGGAGCACTGAAAGAGCAAGATGAGACTCCTGTCACAGTTTGACTTCCCATCACATCACATTCCCCCCACCCCCTCACACACAGTTCGGGTAATTCAGGGAGCAGTTCAGGAAGCCTCCTCATTACATTTTTTAAAACTCTCCTTCCATCATTAAAAAGGCACACTTTTTTTAATAGGTAAATATCCTTCAGTTGAACAAACTTCATGTATGACTATTCCTAAGTAAAATTGCCTTCATTTTCCAAAACTCCTGAGCGTATTTAAACTGACGTGTGAAATTCCATGAACTCCAAGCAAGGAATGGGGGTTACTAGTGCTTAAACTTACAACAAGCGACTCAGTAAAAGAAAGACTGACTAACCCTCAGATCAGTAAAATATTAAGCCTAATAGCAAATTATTTTTAATATAGGGCCAATCAAAAATTTACTAGGACACCAAAGAAACTTTAAGAGGCCACTTAACACAGGCTGCCTGGAGAGTGGGACCTTCTGGAGGTGCACTGCCCCCTAAATTTGCCTGATATTTTAGTGGTCCGAAGCAGTGTTACATATACGGAGTGGCTAAAGACACTTCTTACTCACCACACCAACTAAAGAGCATACACAATTGTCTCCAGATTCCCGGACAACATCATAATTCAGTGTTGTAAACTGATCAATAGAACAACCCAAATGTCCAATTAAATTTTGTCTGGCTAAAGCCTGATTTTAGATCATACTGGTACTGTTTAAAAAGTGTTTCAAAAAGAGAAAAAAAGTTAATTCTAGTGAAAAAAATTTATATACTATTTCAGCTGGCATCTATCCCTGCTGTTGATACAACCTTTTATTATAAATAGCTTGTAAAATGTAATCAGGACAGCCTTAAGATCAATTTCATAACTAATCTGCGTACTCTGGGTACACAATCTCCCAAAAATCAATGTCCAAAACTTTCCAAGAGAAACCAGTCAAAATGAAAAATAAATCTCATTCAAGGGTGCCATCTAGTGGGGATATGAGGTGGCTTTACTGTTGCTTAGCAACATTTGGATGGCATGTTTAAAACCCCAGAATCTTGGAAGAAACTTGGTTCAGTGTGTCCCAGATTACATTCCTTGATAACAGGATTCTGTCATCAAATCCATTAGATACACGCTGGGTGAAATACTGTGTAAAAGATATCTTTATTACAAGCTATGTCACAGCCTTACATATGCCAACAAATACTAGGAATCACGAAAGGGAGATGTGGCATTTCTCACTTGCATTTGATCAGGGAAACTCTTTACTTGTGGATGCTTTTAAAAACCTCACAGAGCCCTGGCATTTCTTAAAACAACGTTGAGGAAATGCTAATCCAATCCAGCTCCTGACTCAATATTTCGCATGAGGTCTTCAGCAATTTAAGTAACTTGTCCTGGTACTCGGGACTATTTTTTTATCCTGTTGAGCCTGACAGAAGATTTTTCTCTGTGCCCAGCAGGTTGGATTAAAGTAGGAGATTGACTATAAGGCACCCCTGCTTGCTCCTCTTTTCTAGCATTAAAATTCTATAGTAGAGAATCCAAAAGCTTTGTAAGTACCTGCTAGGCTAAAAGGACATTCTCTTTTGGTTAGTGTTATGGTTTGTGCCCAAATGTCCCCCCAAACCCTCAAGCAGTCATAGATGGGGATTTTTCAGAGGTAGCTGAATCTAGAGGGTGTGATGCTGGGATTAAGGGCATGTGATTGCTAAATCAATTTACTGATTAGTTTGGTACCGCCCTAATCTTGGCAGCCTGGATAAGATATAAGTGTAAGAAAGAAGCTGCTTAGGTCCCTTTTGCTTGTCTTCCTGCCTTCTGCCTGTCTGCCATGCCACCTTGCCTTAGATCCAGCTCATTATGGACTAACAACTCTAGGAACTGTGAGCTAAATAAACCTTTCCCCCTTCAACTTTGGGTGTTGGGTATTTCATCTCAGCAACAAGAGAAAAGTACCTAAAACAGTTAGATTAAATATTTATTTTAAAATGTCAGATCATACTCTATTTCCAAGTTGTCAGTTACCATATTTTTAACCAGATCAATCTGGTTATAGATTGATCTGTGCTACAAGTCAAAACAACTATTATTTCATCTCTCTAAATTCTTACTGTTGTATTTCTGCTAAAACAGTTTAAGAGTGTGTATAAGTTATTTCTGATGTCTTCGATGTCCTATTTGAATGTAAACTTGAAGGACAACCACAATCCACAACAGTGATGGTGGAAATCAAAATCAAAAAGTTATGCCTAAAATAAGCTCTGAGAGGAGCATGCCTTACATTTGCACAACTAAGGAAAATATTATGGGGGATAATAACACTGGAATTACAGAGGCAAATTCCAAGGCAATTGTTACAAACTATACTGAAAAGCAAAACATTTTCATTTGGAAATAACAATAAAAACAAAAAGTGTGGGTGCTGTGTTTATGGGTATTCCAAGAAACTTCTGATGATGACAGCTATATAGCAGCTCCCCGAGTACTTTGTTCAGGTAGGGCTGGCTTGGTAGTCTCAGACTCCACATTTCCTAGGGACAGGATGAGCCACAGCCAAGTCTCCAAATATGACCCAGTTTAACTGTTTTTTACTGCTGTGCCTTATAAGTTTGGTATTCTAAGAAGGAGTTTTATGTTCACAAACTCTCATTCCAGAGCCCACTCCCTTCTCTCAAGAGTAGAAAATGGCATAATGAAATACAAAAAATAAAAGTACTTTGGTTGGCTTTTAAAATCATTTTGATGGCTACATAATATTTTTTTACTGTTAGATTCCTATTTGGAAAATTTTAAGTTTTCTCTTACTTAAGTAAAGTTTTCCCTCATAAAAAAAAAAAGGTGGGGGTGGATTGCTCTCAATATCTTTGGGCAAAAAACTTTTTCTGTACTAAAAAAATATTCCAAAGGATACATTCCAGAAGTAGAATTACAGAATCCAATGGTAAGATTTATTTATGCTGACAATGTTTTCCCAGAATGATTATTCCAATTCACACCAAATTAAGGACTTTTTAGCCATCACTTATGAATGAGAGGCTTGAGAGATAACTGTAAGTAGGATCATCCTCTATTTAGTACATGTCAAAGTATAGCAACTAGAAGGCTAGGGAAATATGCATTTGTTTGCACACAACTCAGACGTTAATATAAAGAATTTATATGTGAGACACAAAGTCTAAAGATTTCCCAAGCTCTGAAACCACAAGTCTTCAGCAAGACTGTGCTTCTGGTAGGTGAAGAAAATCTCTTAATTAGGAATTCAACCTCAAAGTCTTAACAGGAGATTTAACCTATGTATGGGATTGGTGTTTTAATTAGATTAAAATGCATAGTGGATGCCATACAGAAACACTGTCAGTTAGGCTAGGTGGGCTGGGAGAGGATCAGAGCCCAGGTGTGAAATTGGCAGCTGTAATTCCTTAATGTCTGTCCTGGAAGGCTATTCCCCTTTTATCCTGCACATGGATTTGAGTAGCATGACAAGACACTGTAAAATGACTCTAAAAGGTGTGAACCGAACTGAAATACTTTCTTGGCCCCTACTGCAAAGCACCCCCTACTATACTAAACACAAGAGTAAACATTTCTCAAGAGTCCCTAAACCACAACACTATTTTCCTTCATTCACTTCTAGCACACCAATTTATAGTGTGTGCTCTTTTCTTTTTTTGTGTATGTATGTTGTAGGGGACCCACAAGTTTTTCCTGTGGCTCAGCTGAGTTAGGCCGCATGGCACATAAGGGAAAGCACATTCCTTGAAAAGAGAATCCACCTCTGATTCATTTTTTTCTTGCTTACAATGGTATTCCTAACATACCAACTGGTCCTCTGACACTGCCATACATTTGAACAACTACTCATTCTTTCAAATATTCATTGTGCTCTTATTATGCATCAAGTCCAATGCCGGGATCTAAGAGTCCAAGATGGATGCTGAATCAGTAACTCTAGCCTCATTCATTCATCAGTTGCATGATCTGGGATGAGTAAGCTAATTTCTCTGAGCTTCAATTTCCTCAGCATTAAAATGTGAAAAGACAATGATACCTGCCTCATAGTATTAAGTAATTGTACCTACCCCCTAAATTAGGTAAACTATTATACATAAAATATACTGATATTCCAAAAGTATAGTCACTGACATTAAAAAAATTATCTGATTCTGGTTAAAAATTATTGTATCAGTTATTAAAAGGAAATTCACAAGATATAGTTTCATATTTGATGTACAAAAATACAATTTTATAGATCTATAAGATCTACAACTGAATTTCAGTGTGGTTGACAAATTCTTAATTCCACTCCCTAGTGGAGGATAAAGGAACTGATTTCATCCTAGCTATTAGAAGTAACTAAATCAGCACTTGTTCAATCTTGGTCTTAACATTCTTCCCTTTTTCCATCTTCTCATCTATCTCTACCTTGCTGACACTGGGAAGGTTCCTTATGGTATATACTTGTCCTCTATAAATTCTGTCAGAGTAGCTGGTGCCAGTGGATTAGGCCACTGGCCTCTGCATCAACTACTGACGGCAGTAGTGCCTGCCACAGACTCTGACAAGGTCTATGCACTCTGACTGTTTCTCACCCCCATGCCAGGCCTTCCTAGGCTCCCAACCCTCTCTGCACCTGCTTCAACTCCCCTTAAAGTCTCAGGACCTCTAGGCTGCTTTCCGATCACAATGGCATTTCCTTCCTATAAGGCTGCTCCCAGCCACTACCAACTTCTCAACTCATGAGATCTACTGAATGTACATCAGCTAGTCTCCCCAAAACTTCCCTGCCATACATACTGAGTCTGTAAAAAATAAAAAAAAATGTATACACACTTCAGGAAAAGAAAAATAGTATGATATTTTTTCAAAAGATGGTATTAGTCTCATATAGGAGACCCTAGAGGATGTCATATATCACAGAAAACCCACTACGCTGCTGGCCCTTAAAGAAGAAATTGAAAATGCATGTGCACCAATCTCAATGACCAAGGTTAACCAAGGAGCAGTTTGCCATACTAATAAATGTCTGGGAGCTAATGGCCACTCCTTTGATCACATTTGATAATTGTAGAGGCCAAAGGTAACTTGTATTAATCCCCTGATGTCTCAATCAACTTAGTATTAAATATTTATAGAAACTTTTCTTTTCTTGAAGTGTGTTTACACTTTTTAGGCAGTCTCTCTCTCTCTCTCTCTCTCTGTCTCTCTCGCTCTCTCTCTCTCCCCTTCCATATTTATGCATGCACATATATATACATATACATGGATGTGTATATATATACACATATATATACACATACAGATATACACACATACACATATACACACACACACATATATAGAGACACATACACACTCCTGAGAAACATATCCTATATACTATGGGAGACTTCTGAATCTGAGGAGTCATATTTATTTATATCTGCTTCCTGGCTCCCTTTGAGCCACCTCTTTCTGCATTTGTGCTAAACTCTGTGTTCCTTTTGGGTGGAAAAATTCTCTTTCCATTAGGCATTCTCTTATCTGTGGCTTAGATACTCACTATTGAAAAAGCTGTCTGCAGATCATAGACATCACATAGGAGTCTGTTAGAAATGCAGAATCTCAGTTTCTACTCCAGACTTAAACTAGAAATTGCATTTGACAAGATTCTCAAAAAGAGGAAAACTCTTTACAGTGGGAGACACGGGGACTTAAGAATGACTCCAAGACAGTACTTCCAATATGGGCCCTCACTTATAAGGATAAGAAAAGTCCTATTTTATTTTCACAAAACTGACTGTGGCAAATCAAACATCTTCTGGTGTCTAGACTACTGAAATTTTTAAAATTCCAAATGGAAGCTTAAAAGTGACTCAGGATCCCTTCCATAGTGAGAATAAATGCCTTTGAATTACCAGGAAGAGCCTTTGCAAAGCAACTACTGTTAGGAACAACAGCACTTAACACAAATGAAAATCACCCTACTCAATATTTGAAAACCAACCTAAGACATGCTCATTTGCAACAGGTGAATAAAACTAGCTTGAAATGAAGTCAAAGCTCAACAACCAAGTTGGACCCCAAATTAAATTAATGTGGGCTAACTGGCATTGATGCAGTAACTCCTAAAGAAAATTAATCCAATATCTGCGTAATGGTGACATACAGTTTCTCCCACTGATATGTACAGGGAATTTGCTCTTTATTTTCAGGAAAACTTCATAACATATGTTTTATTTTTGTTGCTGCCAGTGACCTAATTTGTAAGAAATTAATTTTTAGTGGGAAGCAGCCTGGTATAAAAAACAAAGGTCAGCTACACATATAAGTACTTACCTCTAACCTTAAGAAGTACGTTCTAAGTTGACTACTTTCCATATCTATAAAATGGGAATAATGGGATCCGCCTCAGAGAAACAATATGAGGATCAACTGAGATAATATATGTAAAACTCCTGGAATAAAACAAATCTTTCAGAACCCTACCAGATGCCCTTTTGTATACTGTACCCTTCTGTAAAAATTGTTTGTTCCAATAATAAATTCTATACCCTTTGATGTAAAACATTGAAAATTTATTCGCAAAACACACATCAAGTGTCAGCCCATATAAACTGGTAAAATCATTTTTCTGCATATACCTTAGTGCATTATGGCTTTAAATCTTTATGAGGATCACAGGTCTCCCCCCTGCACCAGCACCTCGGAATGGTGAGGGCCAGTGATCCAGACCAGCACAGACCACACACAGCCCACCTGCAAATCCATCAAAGGTCTCCTGCCTGTGCCAGTAGCTTAGGCAGTCACCAATACCAAGTAGAGTCCACCATAACCATGTCACTGAGGAAAGTTCAGGAGACATAAAGGACATGAGAGCCAAACACTGTGTATATGTAGAAGAAACCGTAAGAACAGTCTTTTCCTAGAAAAGGATTGATACTTGTCTTAATGTAACCTCCCACAAACAAAACA
This sequence comes from Hystrix cristata, assembly GCA_004026905.1. Classification (NCBI taxonomy): domain Eukaryota; kingdom Metazoa; phylum Chordata; class Mammalia; order Rodentia; family Hystricidae; genus Hystrix; species Hystrix cristata. The sequence goes on along the minus strand of PVJO010006533.1, from coordinate 68,390 downwards.
GAAAATCAACACACAGAATAAGCTAAAGGGGGGAAATATATATGTATACAAGGAAAATGACAAGACACAGAAGTAAAACACAACCCCAGATCCCCAGGCCACCAAGAACAAATCCAGAGGACAATGACATAGAAGATATCAGAAGATACCAAACCAATCTCTCAGAAATGACAGCAGCAGAAGTTAAAAAAGAGATAGGGAATGCTATAGAGAGAACATCAGAATAGAAATAATTGCCTAAGTTAAAAAAAGAGATGACAATCATAATGAAAGACCTGCTTAGTGCATTCAGAGTAGACACAGGTAAAATACTGAGGAGTTTAAAAACAATACAAAACTTGAACATTCAACTTAGCAAAGAAATGGAACCCATAAAACAGATCCAAACAGATAGCCAAGATATCAGAAACTCTCTTGAAACTATACGCAGTACATTGAATGAAAGCGAAGATAGAATCTCAGCCCTAGAAGACAAGTCTGCAATTAGTGACAATGAAAAGAAAGACCTCTTAAAAATAGCTAGAGACTATGAAAAATCACTGCAATGGCTCCAAGATAGTGCAAAGAAGAACAATATAAGAGTGATGGGAGTGAATGAAACATCAGGGAACAGTGCAAAGGATCGAAAAAGATTATTTACAGAACTAATGACAGAAAACTTCCCAAGCATAAGAGAACTTGACATACAGATAAGTGAGGCATATAGTACCCCAATTACCCATGACCAAAATAAATCTACACAAAGACACATAATGATCAAGATTCAGAGATTCAACAAAAGAACAGAATACTAAAAATTGTTAGAGAAAAAAAACAAATCACCTATAAAGGTAAACCCATCAGAATCACAGCAGATTTCTCAATGCAAACTCTTAAATCAAGGAGAGCCTGGAGCAAAATATTTCAGTCTTTAAAAGAAAACTATCTCCAACCCAGATTGGTGTACCTGGCCAAACTATCTTTCAAATTCAATAATGAAAGAAGATACTTCCACGATAAAGAACAACTGAAGAAATTTGTGTCCTCCAAACAACCTCTACAAAATATTTTGAAGGAAATCCTAGAAAAGGACAAAGGAAACTATAATTACAAGGACACTAATAAAAATAACCCACCAGGTAAGACAAGCAGTTAAACTGAGGTGAAACACAGAACCAACAATAGAAAAGATCTATGACAAAGATAAGTCAATACATAACAGCTGTAACCATCAATGTAAATGATCTCAAATCACCAATCACAAGAAACAGGCTAGCAGAATGTATCAAGAAAGAAGATTCAACAATATGTTGCATACAAGAGACACATTTAACCCAAAAGGAAATTCATAGACTGAAAATCGAGGATGGAAAACAGTATTTCATCCAACAGGAACCCAGAAAAAAGCAGAGGTAGCTACCCTAATCTCAGACAAAGTGAACTTCAAACCAAGACTGATCGAGAGGGACAAAGACAGTCAGTACATACTTCTCAAGGGAAAACTCCAGGAGGAAGAAATAACAATCATTAATATTTATGTGCCAAATATTGGTGCACCCAAATATATAAAACAAATATTAAGGACCATGAAAGATCAAATAAACACTAACACAATTATAATGGTAGACTTCAATACCCCACTGTCACAAATAGACAGATCCACTAGACAAAAAATTAACAAAGCAATATCGGAACTGAATCGAATCTGTGAACAAATGGACTTAGCAGATATCTACAGAGTATTCCACCCTACAGTAGTAGAAGACACATTCTTCTCAGCTGTACATGGGTCATTCTCCAAAATAGACCACATACTAGCTCTTAAAGCATCTTTAAGTAAATGTAAGGGAACTGAAATTATCCCATGCATACCATTAGACCACAGTGCAATGAAATTGGAATTTAATGGCAACAAAAACCAAAAAAAAAAAAGAAAAAAAAAACTACATAAACACATGGAAACTAAATAACATCCTCCTGAACAACAGCTGGGTTACAGAAGAAATTAAAGAAATTAAGCCATTTATACAGTTAAATGATAATGCCAATACAACATACCAGAAGCTATGGGATGCAATGAAAGCAGTGCTTCAAGGGAAATTTGTTGCATTGAATTCCCACATCAGGAAGACAAAACAAGCTGAAATAAACAACTCAATGTTGAACCTCAAATGTCTAGAAAAAGAGGAACAAATCAAACCCAAAGTGCATATGAGAGAGGAAATTATTAAGATCAGAGCAGAAATTAATGCAACCGACACTAAGAAAACAATACAAAGAATCAACAAATCAAAGAGTTGGTTCTTTAAAAGACTAAACAAAATAGACAAACCCCTAGCCAATCTTATCAAAAAAAAAAAAAAGGAGAGAAAACATCCAAATTCATGCAATAAAAAATGAAAAGAGTGAAATTACAACTGACCCAATGGAAATCCAAAGGATCATCAGCACCTACTTCAAGAACCTCTACTCAAACAAGATGGAAAACACTGAAGAAATGGACAGATTCTTAGAAACTTATGAATTAACAAAACTGAATCAAGAAGAGATAAAAATACTAAATAACCCAACATCAGCCACTTAAATTGAAGAGGTAATTAAAAACCTACCAACAAAGAAAAGCCCAGGTCCTGACGGTTTCACAGTTGAATTCTATAAGAAATTCAGAGATGATCTAATACCACTACTCCTCAAACTCTTTAATGAAATTGAAAAGGAAGCAGGACTTCCAAAAGCATTCCTCGAAGCAAGTATTACCTTGATACTAAAACCAGAAAAGGATCCACCAAAAAAGAGAAACTACAGGCCAATTTCCCTAATGAACATAGATGGAAAAATTCTAAACAAGATACTGGCAAACAGAATACAACAAATTATCAAGAAGATTATAGACTATGACCAAGTAGGATTCATCCCAGGAATGCAGGGATGGTTCAACATATGCAAATCAATATGTGTAACACACCATATCAACAAAGTCAAAGACAAAAATCACATGATCATCTCAATAGATACAGAAAATGCATTTGACAAAATCCGACACCCGTTCATGATAAAAACTCTACAGAAATTAGGACTAGACAGCCTATACCTAAATCTGATAAAAGTCATCTATGACAAACCAATTGAAGAGGTAAATGGTCACATCAAATGGTTACACTAAACAGTCACAATAAACGGTCAGAAACTGGAAGCTTTCACACTAAAATCTGGAACAAGACAAGGATGCCCACTATCATCACTGTTATTCAATATAGTTCTAGAAACATTAGCCAGAGCAATTAGACAACAGAAAGTAATAAAAGGAGTAAATATACAAAAGGTAGAATTTAAACTACCATTATTTGTAGACAACATGATACTCTACATAGAAGACCCCAAAAATTCCACCAAAAAACTTCTAGATTTAGTAACAAATCAGCCAATAACAAATGCTGGAGGGGCTGTGGAGAAAAAGGAAGTCTTCTCCACTGTTTGTGGGAATGTAGACTGGTGCAACTGCTATGGAAATCAATGTGGAGATTCCTCAGGGAACTAGGACTAAAGATTCCATTTGACCCAGCTATTCCACTTCTTGGTATCTTCTCAAAAGAATTAAAAGCATCATACTGCAGCGATATATGCACACCCATGCTTACAGCCCAAATGCCCATCAACAATAGCATGGATAAAGAATATGTGGAGTTTTTTTAATACAGTGGAGTACTACTCTGCCATAAAGAATAAGCTCGAGATATTCCTAGGTAAATGGATGCATCTTGACACCATACTCTTAAGTGAAATAAATCGGACACACATGTTTAAATACCACATTGTTTCTCTAGTGTGAGAAACTGAAAGTGTAAATAAAGACTAAAATGTATTATATTGGGAAAGGGAAGGGAACAAGGGAGGGGAAAAGGAACAGAGGGACAAGAGAAATAAGAAATGGAAGGAAAAAAATGGAAACAAAGCTTTTGTAAATGGAGAGGGTGGGAGGGGAGGGGGGAATGGGAAAAAATCAACAAGATATATCATGTACAGGTACAAATCCCCTATGATGAATTTTATCACTATGTACATCTAAAATGTACCATTAAAATAAATTTTTAAAAAAGATGGATACAAAAAGGCAAAGTGTCAGATCTAAGGTAAAGGATCCAAGGAAACAAGAAGAGGGCAAAGGGGGAGGGTGATGGGAATCCAGAGGAATAATAATATCCTAAAAACAATATCCTTATAACCCAAACTCAAAACAGTAATACGTACACTAGGAACTACAGTAACTTTATGTAGTTGTGACTTAACGCTCCATCTATGTGGTTGTTTACATTGCTCATTGTTATAAGCAAAAGGCATGAGGTATTATGGTCTGTGAGCTTGTGTTATGGCCTGTAAGTCTGTGTAATTTTAGACAAATTTTAATAAAAATCTATTTAAATAAAGTTCTTATGTTGAAAACTCAATGTTCAAATTCACATGTTAATGGTATTTGGAGGTGAGGCCTTATGAGGTAATTAGGATTAAATGAAGTCATGAAAGTGGAGACCCCCCATATGGCAACAGTGGCTTTATAAAAAGAGACCTGAGCTAGCACATTTGTTGCCTTACATATAACATCCTTCCTCATATTCTGAAACCACAACAAGGCCCTCATCAGATGCCAAGTAGATGCTGGTGCCATGCTCTTAGACATCCTAGCCTCCACAATAGTAAGCCAAATCAACTTCTATTCTTTATAAATTATCTCCCTTAGGTATTTTGTTATAGTAAAAAATACAATCATATTTTCTTTCTTGAATATGACTGCAGGAAGAAGTTTATAATCTTTGCCTACAAAAAAGGAAAATAAGGGGCTGGGGATTTAGCTCAGTGATTAGAGTGCTTGCCTTGCAAGCACAAAGGCCTGAGTTCGATCCCCGGCACCACAAAAAAAAAAAAAAAAAAAAGGAAAATAAGATATAAGAAACTTAGATGCAATTTTTACCATGTCAATAATTCAAGGGGTCTAGCCTAGCTTCCAATCTCTCATCAGGAATTTTTCCCTTATTGGAGATTTCATGTCAAGGTATCAACCACCTCAATTTACAATGAAGATAATCAGATATTCTCAGAAAGACTTTTCCACTATTCTGAATGGCATCCTTCTCTACTTTCAGATCAGTAGCTCTGACACTACTTTGTATACGCGACAATCTTCTCTTTCTTCCTGTCAAATCATTCAAAGAATCTGGCAAAATGAACTACTCTGAGCAGCTAAGCTACTCTGAATGAAATAGAAAGGAGCCAGATGCCTTATCCTGCTAAGTCTTGTTGACTGACAGATCCTAGCCCAGGGATGGCGAACATTTTAGAGCCTCCAATAATACAAACAGCCTGCTGTGGCGTGTGTGCCACAGCTTCGCCACCACCATTCTAGCCTATCCTCTCTAGGAATTCTCTCAGTACATTTTTAAAACCTACTGCCTCATAGAATGCAGACCAGGGCTGGCAAACTTTTTCTGTAAAGGGTCAAATAGCAAACATTTTTAGTTTTGTAAGCCACGTGGCCTCTGCTGTGAACTCAATAGCTCAAAAGCAGCCACCAACAGTAGAAAAATAAATAGGCATGAACTTTATCTACTAAGACATGTACCAGCGAGATTTGGCCCATGGGCCATAGTTTGCCAACTCTGATCTAAACTAGAGATGTACCTTTTTAATCATTTCCTGGTTTATATAATACTCAAGATAAAGAAGTGGAAGATAAAGTGCCAAACATCTCACTTTGTACAATTTGAATTTTATTTTCACATTAGCTACAATTTTACCAATATAGTTAAAATAAGAAAATCATTCCTTATTCATTCACCAGGTGGCTATCTAGGATCCTAAACTTTCTTTTACTCTATATATTATGATCATCCCAAATATAATCTTTCACACATGGTAAATTTTAAGTCTTGCAAGATGTATGTTTGCTGCAATTCTACACGTCAATCTCCCTCCCCTCGAAAAGCTGTATCTTGTGTATATATAACATAAAGCTAGGTTTTGCCATTCCTCTTTCGTGTGTGTATAGCTGATATTATGAAAATGGAACAGAATCTAAAGTTTCCTTACAGTAAACATTATACCAATATGGCAGGAGATACAGCAGGGTGCAAGGTGAAAATTTGGGGCTTTAGAATAATTTTTGACATAGTACCCTAGATATTTCCTAGGACATTATAAATATATATTTAAACATGTAACTATGGCATATATTGTATACCATTCTGACAGTAGTCAGAGCCTCTGCCCTAAAGGGTTATAGAGATGAACTGTGTTTCTTTTCTATATGGCCATTCCCAGCAAGCTAGGCCTAATCCGAGCAAGGATGAAAGCTGACTCAAAATAGACTCTTTCTGAGGCTCAGCATGGATCATAAAAGGTAAATTCAAGAGCTATGGCTTAGAATATTTTACCACATAAGCCAAGATGCAGGAAAGGCAAGTGAAGCCTGTGCCGGATGAGCACCAGAACATCTTGATGGCCCTCAGATTCTCATCTCCAGCTCTTACCAAGGCTCAGAAGTATTCAGCACTTGGATTCTACAAGCTACCTTTTCAGGAAAGATTCCTTTCCTATTATGCTAGCTAGGGTTTCTTGCAATCACAGAGTCTGAGCTTCCACATACACTGACCTGCCCCAATTCTCATTCCATATGCCTAGCCACACTACTCAGTCTTCTCCAGAGAAAGCTAATGTTCTCCACCAATTCATTTGGTCTGAAACAAGAAAAAGAAATTTCTACAGAGTATTATGGGATGCCCTCAGGAAACCACCCCTCTACTCTTAAATCTTTGGGCTCTCTGCCACTGGCAAACATCTTATTATGGAAAGCAAATGAGAGTAACAAGGTATTTTAGTTATTTTTGTTGCTGGAACAAAATACTGACATGCCAAGTTAAGGGAGGAAATGGTTATTTAGCTCACAATTCACAGAGGTTTCAGTCCATAGTCAGCAGGTTCTGAGGAAGGGTGGCATGGCAGAGGAGCATCACAGAGGAAAAACTGTCCAAGGCATGGCAGGCAGAAGGCAGCAAGCAGTGAGCAGCAAGCAGCAGTAGCAAGTGGGCCTTTTTTCTGTCCTTTTATATTCCATCCAGGCTATAATCCTCTAGACTAGTGCCACCCATAGCCAGGGTGGGCCTTTATTATCCATACTCTTTTTTTTTTAATTTTTTTTTATTATTTTTACCAAGAACATGTATTGGTACATTGTATACATAATGTTCATAATCAACATGGTTATTTTGTACCTGTACATGATACATCTTGGTTTTTCCCCCCTCTTCCCCCCTTCCCCTCCCCTCCCTTCCATTCACCCACCCCTCCCTATTTGCAACAATTGTAGCTACACTTTACCATTTTTTCCCCTTTCATCTTACTTTTCTTTTAACCTTCTTCTTTATCCCCCTTTTCCCTATCTAGTTCTCCCAGTATCATACCCTTAATCCACGTTCACACACCCTTATCCAGCAACCTTCAAAGCTCCCTATCTCTGATCACACGAAGCTTAGGGCAGGGTGGACATCCAGATACAAGCCATAACACAAACCTTCCACAAAAGCTTAGTAAAAAGCTTGCCAAATCAGGTAAAGGAAGACTGAATGGAAATATCACCAAAGTCCCTTAATTTCCTTACCGCATATGAGTTAAAAATAGAAGAACACTGCAGCCATGCCTCAATCTTAGACTAGCAATCCACAGTGGCTCCTTGAGGCTTGGCTGCAAATTCAAGTGGTCCTTCTATTATCTACTCTATAATTGTTGAAGCAGCCCAGCTCTAGAGCCAAAAACTGCTCACAAGGTTGAAGCATCCTTTCTCCAGGCAAACTGAAGATGGCAGACCCAGAATTTGATTCTGGTAATCAGGCACTAAGAGCCCGTTGGTTTGTGTGTGTGAGTATGTGTGAATTTGTGTCTGTTTGTCTGTGTACTAGGGGTTGAACCTAGGGCCTTCACTCTAAACTACATCTCTACTTTTTTCTTTAGTTTTGAGATAGGGTCTCAATACATCACCAAGTTGTCCACACTGTGCTTGAACTTGTAATCCTCCTGTCCAGGACATCCCACACCCTGCTCAGGATCAATCTTCCTCAGGAACAACTTTATCACTATCATTTCCTTGCTCCAATGTAGTGTCCTATTCCCAAGCCAAAATGCCAACTTGGTTATGTCCCACCATTACACAAAACTCTTTAGTGTTTTCCTAAAGCTTGACAATAAAGACTTGAATTAACATTATGTGTGCACAGTTCAGCTTTCCATTACTCAGACAAATACCTAATACTCACAACTTAAGGAATATCATGGCTTTTATCTAGATAACCCAACAAAGCTTCATATGCTCATAGGTAAAAGGCTTTTCAAAGTGGCTGGATTATGGGGGCAGTATAGGCAACTTGCTGTTAGGAGGTAGGGGTGTAGTCAGAAGAGACAGGTCATTTTGTGTGTGTGTGTGTGTGTGTGTGTGTGTGTGTGTGTGTGTGTATGCGCGCACGCGCGCGCTCCCACATGCATGAGAGACAGAGAGAGAGTAAGGTGACCTGGAAGGCCATAACCCTCACCCCAGTTCCTCTCTTCTCTCTCTCTGTTTCTTGGCTGCCATGACATGAGTAGCTTTTCCTTCACTATGCCCTTTCACCATGCCAACAATCACACAAGAACTCAAACACAAGCAAAATAAACCTCTCCTTTAAATTGTGGGTGTGGAGTATTTTGTCCCATTGAAAAGAAAATGACCAAGATAGAATTTGGTACCAGAGAAATGGGGTCATTATTGGGCTGTTACCTCACTGTGTGTTCAGAGAGCTTTGGAACTGCTTCAGAGAAGGAGTCTGGCAAAGTCTGGAGATGCTGGCCAGAGAAACCCTAGAGGTGTGGAAGCCAAATTTGTTGGAAGAATCTGGTCAGAGTTCAGAAGACCAGAATGCTAATTATAAAACTGACAGTAAAGATCAGACTCTGGAGGTTTGAGTTAGGAACAAGAACTGCATTGGTAGTTGGACTCTAAGGCATGTGTGTTATGTTCAGACAGAAAATGGATGTACATTTTGCTCATGTTCTAAAATCTTGCAGGAAATTGAAATTAAGACTATTTTTAATCTGGTAGAGGAAATTTTAAGGTAGCCCAATGTTGAAACTGTTGAATCAGTATTTGGGGGGTCTTTCAGCCTGCTCCTCATAGAGAATCAAGAGCAAACATCACAGAAGAGTGATTTTAAAAGTTTTTAGTTTCACCAGAAATGAACCTCCTGTAAAGTCAGGGTCTGTATAGTTTTGGCCCAGGAAAGCTTGGCTGTTGAAAATATTAGCACTAAAATGAAGCCAAGGGTTGGGGATTTAGCTCAGTGGCTAGAGTGCTTGCCTCACAAGCACAAGGCCCTGAGTTTGATCCCCGGCACCAAAAAATAAAATAAAATAAAAAATAAAACGAAGCCAAGTACTTTATGTTAGTACAATAGGAAGAATGCCTGAGGCATCCTGGGAATCAGCAAGACCCCACCTTTCTCAAGCTCATAGGTACAAAACTACAAAACTTTCTTGAGAAGAGTATTCAAGGACACTGTGCTCCAAAAAGGGTGCTTAGGGAATTGGTTTGCCAGGATTCATTTCACAGTGTTCAGTCATCCAGCTACTCAGAGGCAGCTACAGCCATGATTCAAGAATGGCAGGCTACTGCTTCAGCTGGCCACAGACCTTAGTGTCATCGATGTGTTACTGAATTTACAAGCATACAGAATACAAGAGAAGGCACAGAAGGTTCCACCCTGTCTTAGTTACTTTTCTCATTGCTGAGCAAAATACTCAACACCCAAGGTTAGAGGAGGAAAGGTTTATTTAACTCACAGTTTGTAGAGGTTTCAGTTCATAGTTGGTTGGCTCCAAGGCAGGATAGCATCACAGAGGAGGACTAGTTAATGGTGGGCAGGAGGCAGCAAAGTACTGAAGAAATAAAGCAGCAAGCAACAAACAAGGACCCTTTTTCTGTCCCTTATATCCTATACAGGCTACCCACCATTAGGGCAGGTAGCACTCCCATCCAGGGTAGGGCAGCCTTAATCCTGGCATTGCACCATGAATCAATCCTAGCATCTCACATCCTAGATCCAGCCATCTCTGTAAAGCCCCACCTATGATTGCATGAGGCTTTGGGGATACATCTACATACAAGACACAACATGCCCAGATTTCAGAAGCAGACCTTGGAGACAGGCCTGAGAGGGCAGAGCATGAAGCTGAAAGTCCAGTGAGGACCCCAGAATGCTGGAGAAGCCAGGAACATGGAACATCTGAGAAAAGCAGTAGGCAGTGAGCAAAGCCACCCCAAAAGAGAGGCCACTGGGGCTGCAGCAGGCAGTGTCACAGAGGTGGGTATGTCCAAGCGAGGGCCTATACATGGAGATGTAAGATTTAATGTTTGCCCTACTGGGTTTCAGTCCAGCGTTGGTCCCATTGGTTTCTGCACACCTATCTCTTCCTTTCGGAATGGAAATATTTATCCTGTGCCACTGTACATCAGCAGTATTTAACTTTCTTTTTGAGTTTTACAGGGGCGCACAGCTAAGAATTTGCCTCAAATCTCAGCAGAGCCTTTGGACTTGGAATTTTCAGCAATGTTGGAACTGTTAAAACTTCCAAATAAATAAATAAATATTAAAAAATAAAACTTCGGTAACTCTTAGAGATCAACTAAGTAAATTTTGCATAAAGAAATGTACATGAGTATTTTGGGGACCAGAGATAGAATGTTATGGTTTACATCTCAATGTCCCTCGAAAGTCTCAAATGCTCATAGGTGGAGCTTTTGAAAGGTGATTGGATTAAGGGGGCAATATAGCTGACTTGCTGTCAGAAGGCAGAGTCTCTTTGGAAGAGACAGGTCACTATGGGTGTGACCTGGAAGGGCATATCACCTCCCCAGCTTCTCCTTTGTCTCTCTGCTTCCACCTTCCCATCATGTGAGAAGCTTTTCCTTCATTATGCCCTTGTTCCATACTAACAACCATGGAAGGACTGAAACACCTAAAATATGAGCCAAAGTAAACCTCTCCTCCTTTAAATTGTGAATGTCAAGTATTTATTCCAGAGAGAAGAAAGTGACTAAGACAAGGGAGGAGATGTTTGTTTTGGTTCAAAAGTCTCCAAAGTTTTAGTCCATGGTCAGCTGCCTCCAAGGCAGAGACAAGACAGCAGAAGGGTATAGTATAGGGAAGCTGTTCAACTCATGGAAGGTGGGAAGCAGAGTGGATTAGAAAGAGCCAAAGATTAAGGGGCCAGTGACCAGGTATAGTCCCAAAGGTCATATTCATATGACAACTTCTTCCAACTAGGCCCCACTTCCTTATAGCCTATTCAGCTATTAGATTAGAAATAAGAGTACAATTTGCAGATGCTCTTATTCAAGTTCCAACTGACTTCAGATGAAATGAGTCTACTCCAAGATACATGAGAAGGACCTATTACTACAGAAGGGCAAAATATGTTCATTATGTCAAAGTGCTCTTGCGTTCAAACCAACAAACAGAAGGTTTAGAAATTATGAAACAGATGGCTTTACTTCAAGAAACAACAGAAGACTTTACCCATAGGCTCGAAGTCAAGGTATAACACTGATGCAAGAGTCATGTGATGCATCTTCTGTATCAGCTCAGGCAATGGAAGCCCTACAGGATAGACCTGTCTTATGTAGGTATACCTAAGATGAATTTCGAACAGCCAGATGAAGTACAGTTATTTGAGAGTTTACTGATACTCTTACAAGAAAGGGCCGCGGAGGTATATCTAGACCAACTGAAATGCACTCCCATGATCCGTAAAGGATCCACATGGGACATACACTAGTGTGAATCCATGAAGCTACTGCCTCTGAAAAGGAACATCCTAAAGCCATCTTTAACCATGTAATTGCGCAAGGTGTTGAAGGAAATATTCAAGAAGTTGTTGGGTGTTATAACTGAGAATGTGTGTAGGCCTATAAAAATTCAAATTAAATAAGTAATACTTGCTGAACCTGGGGCAGTTTTATTATATAAAATTTCTAATCTCTTCAAATTTTACCACTCTACAATCAGTGGCATTGTTGGAAATACTGTAACTACTTTATTGACTAGCATTGAAGAAATACACTTGCTAAGCAAAAAAAAAAAAAAAAATCATCAATAGTTTGAAATCTTCATCCAAGTAAACTAATGGACAAGGTTAAACTCCCACCACCTGAACTTCCACCACCTTTAGTACAGCCCAAGTTCTGTCCAAACCAGACATTCATATTGCTTTGTGAAGTTTTGGCATCTCATGATTCTTGTCATACCATTAGATGCTCATCAGGATGATTTTGTAAAGGTTTTATCATGTATTAGATCCTCTCCTCCAGATGTGTCCAGTATCAGTCAGAAATTTAGGAATAGGTGACACAGCCACCTTCGTGGTCAATTCACTATACATGTTGAAAACAACATCAACCTTATTTGAGTCCACTGGCAGACATCTAGAAATGCTACAATTTCAAGATGAAGCACATTTGGACACCCTTATAAATGAGCAAGCCTCTGATGTTTTAACTAAAGTAGGCTTGAGTTATATCTACAACATGGAGCAGCAACATAAACCAAACAGGACTCCAGATAATTTGCCCAACCTAGACTCTGTGGCACTGAAGGCCACAATAGTTCAGTATGATCTTACCTGTCAGCTCTAGTCAACCTATGAATGACAAAGATGAACGTTCTCCTAAGTGCCACGGTGAAAGAACAGATAGTAAAACAGTCTAGAGAACTGATCTGCAGAGCATATGGTGATTCATGCAGGCACCATGCATCCAGCCAATGAACACAAACATCCAGAGGATTCTACGCAGATCACCACAGCAAGTGCAGATACTGCTCTCCTGATTATCTTATTTGTGCTTCCTTGAAAGACTGAAAACTGTTTTGTTTTTAGCCTTTTAATCTTTACTTTGAGATTTGAGAATTACTTCTCTGTATATCATAAGATTACTCTTTTGTTCTCAATAATGTGGAAGTAAATAAATGTTGACCTGAGTTAGTATTAAAAATAACAAGCTGGGTGTGGTTGCACATGCCTACAATCCCAGCACTAAAGAGGCTGAGGCAGGAAGATTATAAGAGTTCGAGGCCAGCCTGGGGTACACAGTGAGTTCAAGGCCAACTGGAACTATAATGAGCTCTTGTCTCAAATAAGAACTCAAAAATATTAGATTCCCACCAAATTTAAAGACTAAATTTAAAAATGGGCATCTGAAATGACTAGATACTTCTCAGATGAAGAAATACAAAAGGCCAAAAAATATATGAAAAAATGTTTAATATCACTGGCTATTCAAGAAATGCAATTTAAAACAACACTGAGATTCCATCTCAGTCCAGAAAGAATGCCTACCATCGAGAAATCAACCAATAACAAATGCTGGCGAGGCTGTGGAAAGAAAGGAATCCTTCTCCATTACTGGTAGGTTGATAAACTGATACAGTCACTATGGAGATTCCTCAAGAAACTAAAAACGGAAATTGCATTTGACTCAGCTATTCCACTTCTACGTATCTTCCCAAAAGAGTTAAAGATATCACACCACGTTGATGTGTGCTTACCCATGTTTATAGCAGTGCAATTCATACCAGCTATATATTGGAAACAGCGTATATGTCAACAGATGAATGGAAAGAAAATGGGCATTTATACACAATGGAGACTACTCTGCCATAAAGAAGGATAAACTGGAGTCATCTGTAGGAAAATGAATGCACTGTGAGACCATAATGTTAAGTGAAGTAACTCAGACATAAACCTTAAATATTCCATGATTTGTCTTATATGAAAACTTTATACATATTATAAAATAAAAAACAGATAATAGGAAAGAAGAGAGTTTTTTTTTTTAAAGTATTGAAATCCAGTGTACCCTGACTTAGTACAACTGACATGTATTTCATATGTTCTTTGGCCTATTAGTCTGTTTTTTAATCTGTATATATGATAATTAACTTTATAAGGTCTTATAAATAAATGAATCTGATGCTAGAAAAATAAAAGGAGGAAGGGGGGAAGAATTGCAATGTGTTATATACATGTATCAATTCCCTACAGTGAATGTAATCATTATGTATTGCAAACATGTACTATCAAAAGTCCAAAAGGGAGGATCAGTAGCTAGGGAAGTAGCCCAGCACTCCCCAAATTCAAACTCCAGTACAGAAAAGAAAGAAAGAATTCAATGTCTATATGAAGTTTGCTGAAATACTCAAAAGGACATAACTTTTCTCTAAGTAACTCCATTCCATAAAGTCCCTGGGAGAGTGGTTATTTAAAAGTGAGAAACAAATCAAAAATATAAATGAAATAAAGTTTCCATACCAAAAATAATAATAAAAATAATACCATGCTTAGGGATACATTTGTCCAAAGAAGTGAAAAATTTGCACCATGAAAACTACAAAACATTGATGAAAGAAATTGAAGAAAACACAAATAAATGAAAGATATCCCATGTTCGTGGAATAGAACAATTACTATTGTAAAAATGTCTACACTACTCAAAGCAGTCTATATATTCAAAATAATCCCTATCAAAATTCCAATGTCAGTTTTCACATGTCAGAAACAGGAAAGAACAATTTTAAAATTTGTATGGCTAAACAAAAGACCCCAAGAGCCAAAGCAATCCTGAGAAAAGAAAACAAAGTTGAAGGCACCACATTATCTGATTTCAAATTATACTACAAATCTACAGTGATCAAAACGGTAGGGCACTGACATAAAAATAGGTGCACAGATCAATGAAACAGAAGGGCAGGTTCAGAAATAAACCAAAGTAAACAGAGTGAACTAATGTTCAACAACAGCAACAAGAAAACACAGTTGAGAAAGAATACTCTCTTCAATAAGTGGCACTGAAAAAACAATATAGCTAAGAAAACTGTACACTTACCTTACACCACACACAAAAATCAACTCAAAATGGACTAAAACCTGAAAGTAAGCCCTGAACCTATAAAACACTTAAAAGAAAACAAAGGGAAACCTCCTTGACATTAACCTTGGCAATGGTTTCTTGAACAAAATAACAAAAATAAAGGCAGGAAAAACAAAATGAACAAGTGGCACTATGTCAAACTTAAATACTTCTGCACAGCAAAGTAAACAATCAAAAAGAAAAATCACCTTATAGGTTGGATGCTAACTACATATCTGATAATGGATAATTGTCCAAAACTTAATAATAACAATAAAAATAACCCAATTAAACATGGACACAAAAGACGTAAATAGACATTTCCCCAAAAACAACATAAACATTACCTATGGGCATATGAAAAGGTGCTCACCATTACTAATCACCAAGGAAATGCAAATCAAAAGTACAATGACATTGCTTCCCACTTCTGTTAGGAAAGAGTGAGGGAGATTGGAGAGGCAGCTGGGAGAGAGGGAGATAGAGAGTAAGGGAGGGAAGGGGAGACAGGGAGAGAGAGAGAAGAGACCAAAGGAGGGAAGAAGGGAGGAAGGGAGAGAGAGGGAAAGAGGAAGAAAGGGAGGCAGAAGGAGGGAGAGAGGAAAAAAGAGAGAAAGGGAGGAGGAGGAAGAGGAGTTGGAAAAGGAGGGAGAGGGGAGAGAGGGAGAAGAATGAAGGTTAATAAGGATGTGGAAAAAAGGGACCCTTGTATGTACACTGTTGTTGAGAATATAACTGATGCAACCATTATAGAAAACAGTATGGAAATTCGTTAAAAAAATAAAAAGTAGAACTACAATATAACCCCACAATCCTTCTAAATATACATCCTGTCTTAGTCATTTTCCTGATGAATGAGACAAAATACCCAACACCTACAAACTCGATACGTAAGACACACTCAATTTACTCACAAGTGAGTCTACTCAGACCCTAGTTACTCATACAACACTAACAAGCTTGGAAATGATTCCCAGACCATAGCAAATTAACAGTCAAAAGTTGAAATGTGAAGGAAGTACTAAAGACACAAATATTGTCAGGTGTGAGAGGTGACAGCATAGGAAAAAATAAAAACAGCCAAAGTAGACTTTAAAAGGCAATCATGTGAGACCACTCAGGAGGGCGGCAATAACCCTATATTCCCAAGACTTTTTATAGGCACCCATTCCTTCACAGGAAAGAATAACAATAGACACTGCTAATCTTGACCCTGAGCTACGAGGAAAAGGTTCCAATCTGCTCAGAACATTCTCCATGTTAAGAAATCCAAGAAGAATTCAAATAGCTGTAATTCTTAAAGATATCCCTCAGAGTGGTTAATCATTTTTGAAAGTGTTAACACTTAAAGGGCGAGGTTCTGGTCACTTGGGGAATTGTCTTATGAAGAAAGTGCCTTTCTCTCACCCCATCAGTTAGTGAAACCCTGCATATGGACACTCCACAATGGAAGTCGTTCCAAGGACAGCATTCCAGAGTCAGCTATAACAACAAACAGCAGATGTCCCGAGGAGGCACAGACATCTCCTCCCCACACTCAAACTGTTTAAGGACAGTGAAAAAACAGATCAAAAATGACTAACCACAGAGGCAAAACTGTCGATTCATTTAAAACTTTCTTCCAAGTTTCAAATAAGAGCACAAGGACACCTTTAGAAATAAAAGAGATAAATAATTCTAATTTTCACACAAAAAAGAACCATGTAAGTTTCCCCTTGAACAACTGCCAGACCTACAGGGAGATCTTCCAACATAAGATGACCAAATCAGAAATATTTCCCCAAAGGAGCAGACACTTCCAAACAGCAAATTTCCATTTTAAAACAAGCATATTTATTAATGCTTTTTCCAGTTCAAGAATGTGGATAGCTGTTAAATATTAAATTCTAGTTTCTTAAACTACTACAATACAGGAAGAACAGGTCACATTCTGTGTGGGGGTCATATGAGGGATGAATACCCTCAAATTACTAAAATTCATCAAGTTAGCCAAAATGAAGACTGAGACATCTGGCTGAATTGCAATCATCATGGCCCTATCAGAGCTGCTGTCAGTGTGTTTCTGATCGGCATGGCAGAACATCTATGTATTTGTTTATAGCTCCCTCCTCACCTCTTCTAGAAAGGCTCTAAGAATGATGCATGGTTAAACATTAGGCCTAAGAGGGCCCTGCACTTTCTTCTCATGTTTTCTTTACCTTCTGAAAAAGATGAATAGGAAAACCACACTCTCATCCAAAAGGTAACAATACCAAATACAGATAACAATACCAAAGGGATACCTGCATACCTATGTTTATTGCAGCACTATTCACAACAATCAACTTATAGAATCAGCCTAAGTGCCCATTAACAGATGAATAAAGAAAATATAGTATATACACACAATAGAGTATTATTCAATGATAAAGAAGATTTATCACATCAAGAAAATGTGAGATCATCATGTTACATGAAACAAGCCAAAGTTGCATGATATTAATTTCTTATTCTTACCATGTTTAGGCACTGCGTCTACTTTGTACAGTACCATGTTGTATAATACGTGAATGGAGACAATATGAAATTATTGATGTGGAAACACTCTAGTTAAGAACCTTGTATGATTTTTTTTTGTTTTGGAATCGGGTTTTTTTTTTTTTGTATATTTTTTAGGTAGTAGGGATCAAACTCAGGGCCTTGTGCTTGCTAGGAAGCACTCTAACCACTGAGCTAAACTCCCAGCCCAACATTTTATTTTTAATTTTAAAAATTTATTACAGTTTTTTAAAAATGCATGAGCTAGACACAAAAAGAGAAGTATCTCATGTTTTCTCTCATATGTGGAAATTTTTTTAAAAGAACCAAAAGTAAAAGAGGGACTAGCAAGAAGATGGGAAAGTGGGAGTAGGAGGGGGAAGGAGAGAGGAAAGATAGAAGAGGGTAGTAAAAAGGGTAGATAGGATCAAAGCATGATATATGCATGCATGGAATAGTGAAACTCATTAATTTGTACAATTAATATGTGTCAGTTATATAGATGAGTAGAATAATATCAAGGAAGGTGCAGCAATCCCATAGTTCCCACCTTATTCATATCTAGTCTCTGTCAAAGCATGCAAGAGTAGGGTGGGCCACTCCTCTGAGTTTGCCCAGAATTTTTCCAGTTTTAATATAAGTCTCACATCCTGGGAAATTCTTCACTCCTAGGCAACTGGGAAGGCTGGTCCTACATTGGAGCATTGAAATTTATACGTCCCCATAGGCAACACACACAAATGTGATTATCATACACAACCCCTTAGGAAACATAATTGGTCAGACATAGGTTGGAATCCAATCCCTTCTGCTTCCCAGAATTGTCCCTTTAGGCCTCAGTTTCTACACTTACAAGATCATAGTAACAACAGAACCTCCAACAGGAAATCATGACAATTAAATGTGATCATAAAACCAAATTAAACTTTCTGTTATATAAACTATCTAATATAGTATCTATTAGTTCCATTATATTTTGCAATCATATAATTTAGTTTTAGCACATTATTTGCAAATTTCACGACCTTAACCATGGTAGTATTATGAATGAATGGTTTCCCCCACACCTGACAACTTACACTCACAGTTAGAATACCTGCTATAGTCACAGTTATAAAAATGAGATAACCACCTCCCCCAAAAAATCCACCAGATCCTTTATGACTGTTAATTGTGATATATCAATTTGACTGAATTAAGAAAAACCTAGCAGATTAGTGAAGCACATTTTGGGGTGTGTCTGTGTAGGTCATGGAGATACTATATGTTTCCTGGCCCTTTCCATTTTGTCTCTCTTCCTTTGCTCTGCTTTCCAACCACCACGAATTGTACAACTTTCCTTTGCCACGTCATTCCACCATGATGTTTCTGCCTTGAAGTCAGACTGCCATAGACTGAATCCCCTGAAACCATGAGCTAGATTAAACTTCTCCTCCTTTAAATTGTAGGGTGTCAGGTATTGCATCCCAGAACAGGAAAAATAACTAATACATACTTCTTTGCAAGTTAGTAAAAAAGAGCAATTTGGATATATCCATATCTAAGATAAAGAACCCCAAGAGTTTATCTTGAACAAAAAAGTAGATTTCTTCCACCTCGTTCCCTACCAATAATTGCATTTTCTCTCTCTCATATTCTCTCCATTCAGAAGAGCTCTCTGTACATGCATCACCAATGCTACTGCATTTAAATTAATCTAGTTGAAACTGCCATTTCTTCCTCCTCAGTACTACTCACATGCAACTTCATGTGAAATGGCAGACTCTCCCTAGAAAGAAAAGACATAAAAATGTAAAACCACAATAACACATGTAAAATGTGTGAACCTAAGACTAACACTAGGCAAACAAAAAATGCTCACTTGAGTATACTAAGTTGTGTGAACAACACTTGCATTCAAGAAGCAAAGTTCTGAAGACAAACTACTGGAGGTGTAGTTGCATGCATAAGAGACGTAATGCAGTGATATCACCCCTGTCTCTCCAGTACAACCACCATGTTGCCCACCTTCCTTCATAGGGACAGCTAATCTTCAGCCAATCTAAATCAATGAGATTCTTCTTTATATCCTCATTACTATCTACTGGACCTGTAGCAAACCTCTTTTACTTCCTAAATGATCTCTCATTCATTTGGAAAGGATGACAGTACACACACAGGCACTGGCAATAGCTTTAAGAGGAAAGCGATAATCAAGAATTTATTTTTTCATAGCTCTTGACCATATTCTCCCTTCCGAGATAATTATTTGTATTATTCTGCACACAAGAGTAGACTCTCCCAAAGAAAGGTGAGTCCGCAGGGCTGCTGCTAGCCCATGTGGTCTCTTTGTACAAACTAGAAAAGAAGGATTTTCAAGACATTTTACTTCCATTTGCCAGAACGCTGTTAGAATGTATTGATTTTGTACACTAAGGGAATCTGTTGCCATCTTCTAACACACTGTCAAAATACATGTACGAATTTATGATACACACAATATAAATATCCCATTATGCGACTTTGTACACTGGCTCTGAATTACATCCCTTCATATTTGTAGCTTAGTGGCATTTCAGATAAATTAACCAGAGTTATGCATTACTTAATGACAAGGATGTATTCTGAAAAATGTGTTTAGATGACTTCATCATTGTGTGAACATCATAGAATGTACTTGCAAAAACCTTGGTGGTATAGCCTACTACACATGTAGGTAATATGATAGTCTGTCACACAATGGTATCTTAACATATGGCTACTATGAGATCACTAGCCAACAGGTATTTTTCAGCTTTGTTTAATTTTATCCAATCATCATCATATACATAGTCTATCTTTGACCAAAACACCATTATATGGCCCAAGACTGTATCTGAATTTGTATAAAAATGTTTTGACAAGTCAGATTCAAATATTGCTCATATGAGAGTGTAAGTACATGTGTGCATATATACATATCTTATAAATACCTTATATATTCTTCTTTAAATGAATTTTCCCCAAAAAGAACTGTCTATGTTAGGTTAGATTACTGAGCCAAACCCGTAAGAACAGCTATTCTTAATAAATCAGGAAGAGAAATTTAAAAATAAATGCTATAGCAAGGCAATGACATGTTAGGAGAAAGGAAAAAAAACAGAAAATTATGGAGTTCTGGAGCAACTGATTGATTCCCAAGGCCAAAACACTTATCCTTATTTTGAATAACCAAAAGCTTTTATTAATGGTCATAAAAATAATTACCTCATTTCAAAATCCAGCTGCTCTAGCACAGGAATAAAGTTTATCGTATGAGCTGCTTCTTCCCTAAATAGTTTTGCATTTAGCTGCCATCACCTTCACCTTTCCCACCTTTGGATTCTGGCCTTTAAATATGACCATTAAGAGTGTACAAAGCCCAGAATAATGAGTTTTCCAGAAACAGTATCCCAGTTTTCCAAGCATTGGAAGGGCCAGACCACAAGAGCCGGAGCTTAAAGAAAGTAGATAATTCAAAAATAAAAATCTGTAAATAAGCAGATTTTTTATGACTTGCTCTACTTACAGAGCACTAACTCAAACATATTGCTTTTCCTCACCCTCTGATATCATCACTACAAATAATAGTGAATGTAGCATGGCCAAGGAAAAGAGCTTTGTAAAGAAAGGGAAGAAAACCAGCCCAGTTGAGATTCTAATTAGGGCAGAGAGCTCTTCTCATTGCTTCAACTCCATTAGCTCCTTTTACTCTCAATACAGATTTTCTTCACCCCATTCTGTAAAATGGGAGGAAACTGAGTCCCAGAGAGTTAAAACAACTGACTGGAGGTCAAACTGCTATTAAGAGTAAGTCATGTCTTCCTTCAGTGCTCATCCTTCTGCTATCCCACACTGCCTGAAAAGAGGTTTAGGTCAGCATATCTTGAACCTTCAAATGTCCACAGAACTCCTGCAGATTTTATGATGCAAATTCTAATACCAGAGGCCCAGGACCAAACTGCTGCATTTCTAGCAAGCTCCCAGGAAATACCAATTATCTGCTGGATGTCAGGCCACACTTTGAGTATTAAGACTTTCACAGCAGTATTTCTCAATAGGGGATGATTTTGTCCCAATCTGGTAATGTCTGAAGATATTTTTTCATTGATACATCTCGGGGAGAGGAGGTAGTGTTACTAGAATCTTTAGGCAGAGGTTAAGGAGGTTGCCAAACATCCTACAATGCACAGGACAGCCCTCACCCCCAACAAAGAACCATCCGGCCAAGAAGGGCAACAGTGGTTCAGGAATCCTGATCTAGAGGACTTATGTTCATGTCAGCTCTCCCAAAGCTGCTGAAACTTGCAAGTTTGTAAATTTTAAAAATTTGCAAAGTTTGCAAAGCTTGTAAATTTGCAATAGGGTTGAAGGTAACTCCTGTATTTTAAAATTACTTCTCAAATCCTGATGAAATCTTGATATCGTGCAACCAATGGCTAGAGTATGGCTAGCAGTTTAATTTCCTCACAAATATACTTCTTGTACTGAAGAACATCAAATTGGCTGATTACAAACAAGGATTTCAGAAACTGCCCAGAGTTTCTTTAAGGTCTTTGTTTTGTAGCACTGGAGGTCACACTGAAAAGGCAAAAGATGAGATTATGTTTAGATATATATTTTCTAATTTCCTGTTCAGGCAGCTCAAACTACCTTGTTGAAAAGGATCACATGAAACTATCTCTTCTTATTTAGCATTAGCTATTGCTACCCACCATCAGCATCATACTGGACTATTGCCATACTCTTGTGCCCAGCATCCACTTAAATCCCAAACTCAATAAAGAAACCAGTCACTTATCTGGACCTTTAATGTCCACACCAAAAAGTTAGTTCCTATTTAATGTATTTGACTAGTATAACCATGCTTTACTGTAGTGTTCAGAGAATCTTTAAATGCCATATTTTTGGTAATAGCATATGCTTTAGGGAAACTATAGATTTAAATATAATTTGAGTAAACTAACATTTAGCTAAAATTATACAGCTTTAATATGAAAGGGTCTAAGAATGAATATTACATATGCTAGTGTATCACGCTTCCAGGACATACGCACCTTCTTTCTTTCCTACATACAGTATTTACCAATGAGTTTCTCAATAGTAGGGACCCAGCACAAAGACCCTACCTTAACCCAGTCCCCATAGCAGAGTTTCTGTGACCTCAGTGTCCCCTTCTAGCTATAAAGACCCTCCACAAAAGAAGTGAATGAATGCATGAACTCTCTTGTCCTTGAAAACTCAGCTTTCTGGGTTCTCTTTCCTCTCTAAATATTTCCCTCTAAGTCTTTTTTACTGCTTTCCTTCTTCCTTCTTTGTCCTAAACACAGTTTCTCTCTGATACTTCTACCTTCCTCATTCTTCACACACTTAGCTATGGTTCCTATGTTAAAGCAACCTCTTCTATTCCTTTTTCTGTCTGTTCCTACTGTCATCACCTTAATTCACTCTCATGGGCAGTTTCCTAGACTTTCAAAACTAACTTCTAATTGGTGGGTACAGGATTAAAGGAACTAGTGTGGGAGCCACCTGTGGAGAAACTGTGGGTCAGAGCTGCCCCTGAAAAGCCTGGACCTGGAATGCTGTGTTAGCCCCACCTGTGACACTATACACAGGCAAACACACACACACACAGACCTACACACACACATGGAGGCAGGGTGACCTGACAGGAGCACAGACCTTGTGGCCACCCTGATTATAACTCTGGGCAGAGTGATTCACTCCCCTATGTCTCAGTGTCTTCATCTGTAACAGGGAGATTTAAAAGGCTGAACTTCTGTAAGGCTGCTGTGAGTATTAAATAAATGAGTTACTAATATCAAGAGTTTAAAACAGTACCTGGAACACAATATGTGATCAGTAAGTAATAGCTATGTTGATGACAGCGACAACAACTCACTCAACAGTCCTATATCCCCAAGCAGACTCAGACTGGTATGCTCACCAGTAATCAATAAAAAGAACTCCACAACCCAACCCTCTGAGAACGCGGCACTGTTTCCGTAATGGTCTTGCAAGGGATTCTGGGCCTTAGCCCAATCATCAGAAACAATCAAAGTGAGGGGTTAAAGTGAGGAAAATTCAGCAAAATAATTCATCAATAATTCAAAATAATTCTTCAATTCTCTTCAAGGGTGCCAAGATCATGAAGGAATAACTAAGGAATCACTGCAAATTGCAGGTCACCAGGGGAA
This sequence comes from Hystrix cristata, assembly GCA_004026905.1. Classification (NCBI taxonomy): domain Eukaryota; kingdom Metazoa; phylum Chordata; class Mammalia; order Rodentia; family Hystricidae; genus Hystrix; species Hystrix cristata. Next base: position 44,723 of record PVJO010006533.1, on the reverse strand, counting down.
AATAACTAAACACAACACAGGATCCTAGAGTGACAATAAAAGGACATTGGTAGAAAAATCAGTGAAGTTTAAATTGGGCCCTTAGTTTGGTGACGGTAATTTACCACACTAAGCAGAAATGGTAATCGCCTGGTTCTAATACTTATTTTGGGGTTATGTAAGATATTAGCACTGGGGAAGACTAAGGGAGGGACGTATAGAAACTCTGCATTATTTCTGCAAGTTTTCTGTAAGTCTAAAAGTAGTTTAAACTAAAAAGTTAATTTTCCACTAACGAACAACAATGCAGCTTCATCCCAAAATCATTCCACAAACATCTGGATTCTTATCACATAGGAAGGACAGTGCTAGGTTTCATGGCAGCATCAATGAGATTTATGTGAGTGTTCCTTCAAGTATTTTACAGTCTAGTGAACATTTAATCATTTCTACAACCAATTAATGTACAAGCAAGAACACTAATTCAGTCTAAGACAGAAAGGAATGAACATGAGGACCTCTGGAGAAGACAAGCCTGGACTCAATACTGCAGAACCAACCAGGGTTCCTCCACTGAGGATGGAGGAGGAAGGGAGCCCCAGGTGGTACAGGAGTGGCACAAAACAGACACAGCTCAGAGAAACCAGAATTTGAAACAAGTAGGAGTCAGGCCAGAAAGAGTAGGAGACGAGGTCAGAAAAGTAGACAGGGGCCTGATAACAGCACAAAGAATGAATTACAAGAGGTACAAAGCTGGAAGATCTATTAAGAGAACCAAATCAAAAGCAAGAACAATAAACATAAAAACATGGGCAGATCCAAAAGTTTGTAGAGAGAATAAGTAGGACGCAGTGATATACTGGCCCTAAATCACATCCAAATCCTCAAAACCCACATGTCTGTCACCTTATATGCCAGCAGCATTTTAGAGATGTAATTAAGTTAATGATCTTGAGAAGATTATCCTGGAATATCTGAGTGAACCCAAAGTACTCATAATAGTTCTTATAAGAATGAGGCAGGAGGATAAGAGTCAGAGGGAAGGAAATGTGACAACAGAGGCAAGGTGTCTTAGTTATTCTTCATCACTAAGACAATATCTGACAATTACACTGAAACAATGAAAGGTTTATTTTGGATTACAGTTTGTAGAGCTTTCAATCCATAGTCAACTGACTCCAAGGCAAGGTGGCATTGCAGAGGAGAAACAGCTTATGGCATGGTAGTCAGGAAGCAGAGAGGGATCAAGGGAAAAGGTAGGGAGATAAACTCGTCCAGGCCACGCCCTGGTCACCCACGTCCTCCCACCAGCCCTTACCTCCCAATGCTACACTCAGTATCATGCCCCCATTATCCAATCACTCCTCAAAAGCCCCACCTATAAAAGCCTGAGGCTTTGTGGAGACATCTAGATATAAACCATAACACAAGGGCCATAGAGAGAAGTACAGATGCTTCAGTGTTGGCCTGAAGGAGGAGGAGAGGGCCATAAGCCAAGGACTTCAGCTGGCCTTGGGAAACTGGAAAAGGCACTGGAATGAATTATTTCCTAGATCCTCCAGAGGAATGCAGGCTTGCTGACACCTGGGTTTCAGCTCAGTGAAACTGATTTCAGGCTTTTGAGCCCCAGAACTTCTAAGAGAATCATATCCATGTTGTCTTAAACCACAAAGTTGGTGGTAATTTGTTATAACAGCAATCAGAAACAAATATAAGAATGATGGGGAAGAAAAGAAACGATGATTCCCAGTATCTGCCTTAGATTGGAGGGTACACAGTGGCAGCGGTTAGTAAGACTGAGACACAATAGGAAGAACATTTGAGAAGTTCCATTTTGGACAGGCAACTCTTAGTATGTTTCTGCAGCACATAAGAAGTCCACTAGACAGTTGCACATATGGTGGACGCTCAGGAGACAACTCCGGGATGGAGACAGAATTATCTACAAGGTTGGTACTCAGTCTGTGCTTAATCAGGTCTACTGAATTCTCACCTTTGACTAAAAAGTTTAGTTGCAAGAGCACTACTGTTAAGTATTGTTGTGGTTCTGACATACACTATGAGGAGTGATCATTTCTGTACGCAAGACTGTAGTAGAAGAAAGAACTATATTCAAATTCTAACAATACAGTTGCTGTACTACTCTGAGAAAGTCACAATTTCTGCATCTCGTTATCCTCATTTGTTAAAAAAGGATAGCTGAGAGCCAAGCACAAAGTAAGTGCTCAATAAAGGCTAACTGCTATAAGCATTGTTGATATGCAACTCATTAAAAATATTTTAATTAATCATAAGAATTTTTCATGTCTTCCAAAAAGTTATGACAACTTTTAATTGTGTCATGCTTTCTTTCTCCAGTCATTTTTCCATGTAGAGCCAGCACTCTGGTCACTTACTATATAGAATTACAGATGTTTAAGATATATAATATGTGCTCCTAAGTTGTGATAATATGTGCAGAGTTGTGGTAGCAGGAGATGTGTACCAAAATGATGAGGAACAGTGTGCAAGATACTGGCAATATTAAAGATGAGCAAGATGTGATTCTTGCTCTCAGGGAATGCGATCTTGAGAGGAGAAAGGTATATGCATATAAAAATAATGGAAGACCAACATTCATTGAGCACCTACTGTATGCTAAGCTTTACATGGATTACATAAGTTAATTTCTCAAGCCCCATAAATCGGATGCTTACCACACAATATAACATTCTGAAGCCATTACCAAGTGAAACTAATATGATGATGAGGTCATCCTTGAATTTTCAAAGCTCCATACATACACCTGTGCCCCAACAAGTGATCCATAAAATATCACCAGGCAAGGTTTGATCCTGAAGACAGAAGTCAATAGTCTGAAATATGAGCACAGGCTTACCTTACAAGAATAAAAACTGATGTGAAAACAACTCTAGCTTATCCCCTCCTCGCCTTCCAAAGAAATATAAATGACATTTGTTAAGCCAAGCTCTGTGCAAAGGGCTTTGAATATATCATCTCATTTAAGACCAAAAAAGTAAACTTGCACAGGTAGATGCAAGAGTTTTATAAGACACAGAGAAAGCTACTGATTAAAATTATATGAGGCCAGAAGTCTCCCATAAATTTCCCTAGCATTCTTGGGTCTCTTGCTAAGGCACAGAACAGCTACTAAGAATATGACAACAAGGACAATTAACCCCATAAAGCAACGGGGATGAAAACACAAAGAATACAATTAAGGTTAAAATAAGAGAGAGAAATCAACACATTAAAGGAATGATTAAGATTTTAAATGAAGCCATAATAGAAACCAGACGAGAAATCTAAAATAGAAAAAAAGTTTTGAAGAAAACAAACCAGAGAGACAGAGAAGAATGAGTAGAAAGAAATGACTAGAAGTTATTTTGTCTTTCTACAGAACAGTAAAGGGAATGCGTGTTCTTATTTCTGAGGTCAAGTCTTCTGTGTGGCCGTAGGCAAGTTATTTAACTGCCCTGACAGCACTTAAAACTCAGGTCAGTGTTTTGAGAAGTAACCAAGTATAGCACTGAGCTCCACGTCTACACCATTAAGAGTCACTTCTGCTGTCTAAGGAACAATTAGATTTTACCTTTTCCTTGCTGTGTGCACTCTACCAGAATGAAACAGGCCTCCCTCTTTCTTTAAAAGAAAATCACCCTGTAATGCATTCCTATTTGGATATGGATAGGAAAAAGCAATCTTTTAAAAAAGATTATTTCTCTGAACTAAGATTAATTTCTAGCATGTTAAAAATCATACATAAGTGGTGAGGGAATTCCTGATTCTGGGTTCAGGCAATTAAAACAAAGGTTGGGGAGTCCAGAGTTAAAATTCTTTAGAGAAGTACTTATAAGGCTTTCCAAGAAACATAAAAAGAAAGCAACATTAATAAACCTAAAATAAGGTTAGAGAAGTAGGTAATCTTCCTAAGCAAGTTTCTGAGTGTGACATGTGTCAAAAGCTGATAAAGCATTTCCTTGGTAAATGACCACTGGCCCCAGAGCGGGGCACTCAAAGAACACAGAAACCCTACCATTAATCTATGAGATTCTCTGCAAGGAAAGAACTCTGCTCCATTAGTAACTTTTAAAATTGTGCACTAACTCACTCATGCTGGCAGTCCAAATGCTCCCATCAAAGTCCACTGTATGATCAGACCAAGTTCAAAGATACATGCAGGAGATAGGGAAAGACTCAAATCTAGAGAAAACTGGTGAGTGCAGGATGGAGAGTAAACAAAATTTTGCAAATTTTAGAGTGAAGAAAGGAGGCTAAAACTACAGAACTGGTCAAGTGAGTTAAAAATGATGTTTAAAAATAAAATGAGGGTTTTGAGTACATAAAGGGCCATACATGAGTTCAGATTTTTAGTGTGAAACACATAAATACTTGCTGCTATTTTCCTTTCCTTGAAATGTAGTAGTACTCTGCCTGAGCCAAGAGTTTTTAATAGCAATATTAAAAATACTTAATAATAGAGCAAAGCATGTGTGGTCACAATATTTTACAGAGGGGAAAGAAAAGGTAATTCTGAATATCTATACTACATTTCCACATGATAAAACCACTACACTCAAAAATTATTCTGAAGTTTAGCAGTGCTGGGAGCAGGGTAGCAGGCATGTAGAGAAATGTTCGTTTAAAAAACAGAGAAGACTCAAAGGCCATTATGGGGAAAGCAAAGATGGCAACCTTTATTGTAAAATAAAGCTGCCAATTGATAGTCAGAGTCTATAGTCATAAAGTAAAGCTTATGTGTCATCCCAGATCCATAATCACTGCTTCCATAAATAGTCATGAAAACCAAGTATCTTTTTTCCCTCACAGTTCTGCCTTACCGTGTGGTAGCTCAGATTAAAACACTACCCCAAACCCCTTCTTTACATTTCTTTTCCAGGACTTGCACAGACTCTCCAGAACATCTATCTCTCTCCCTCTCTCTCTTCCTTTCCCTCTCCCTCTCCATCTCTCTCCCTTCCTCCCCTCCCACCTCATTTCTGTTTCTTTTCAAACTCCTGTCTCCACCCCACCTCCCCTTGGTACATCACATTTCCTACCTCAGCCTACTTCAGCCTACCTCAGTTAGTCTTCAGGTCAAGAACTAAAGGGAGGGCTGGGGATTTAGCCCAGGGGTTAGCGTACTTGCCTTGCAAGCACAAGGCCCTGAGTTCAATTCCCAGCACCAAAAAAAAAAAAAAAAAAAAAAAAAAGAACTACAGGGATCTGGGTTGTCCTTCCTCAGTAAAAGAGAGTTTCAAGCAGGTTGGACTCAGAATCTCTGTCCTTGCCATGACCACAGGCCAGCCAACAAAAGGGTGTGCCACTCACTCTCTACAAGCAGTTCACAACTGTTTTAGTTACTTTTCTCTCGTTGTTGGGACAGAATACTCGACACCCAAAGTTAGGGGAAGAAAGGTTTATTAGCTCACAGTCTGCAGAGGTTTCAGTCTATAGTCCGCTGGGTCCGAGGCAGGGCAGCATGGCAGAGGCAGGGCGGACTGGCATGGCAGACCGGGAGAGCAAAGCAAAGTGAGGAAATGCAAGGAATGTATGCAAATAAGCAATGCAAACAAGCAGCTAGTTAGCTTCTTCCTGTATCTTTTATCTAGGCTACCTGCCCTTAGGGCGGGTAGCACTCCCACCCTTAATTTTAGTTTCACATCCTTGATCCCAGCAGAACCATGCCAAACCGATCAATAGATTAATTTAGTAACCGCACACTCTAGATCCAGCTATCTCTTACCACATAAGGCTTTGGGAGGACATCTAGACACAAACCATAACAACAACTAAGGGGCTTTGTCCCTTTTGCAACATGTAAAAACATTTTTGTTGTTGTTGTCATCACAATCTGGCAATGAGTATAGGAGCTACTTTAGTATGTAGAAGCCCAGAATGCTGCTAAACATCCTGTATGGCAAAGAACAACCCTCACAACAAAGAATTCTCTTGGCCCAAATGTCAGTAGCACTGAGATTGAAAAACTCTGGGCTACAGCAAAAGTTTTAAATCCATTTTTAACAGGCAGTCTTCATCCAACACTAACAGTCCTCAAAAGGCTGACCCATGTGCATGCGATCATGAGATCTGACCACCCAGGGGCAAAGGTGTGTGGGGACTTCTGGGCATCATCTGGCTAGGTCCTAGAACTATCTGATGCACACTTTCCATGGAGAAACCTAGCAATTCTACGGCATATTAACAACCACAGCTAGGTCTGAAATTTTTTAACGTAACTCGTATATACACAGACAGTTTCTTGTCAAGTCAGTTCTTTCAAAGCAGCTACAGAACTTTTCTTTAATTGAACCAAGTGTGCATTAAGCTACATCCCCTGCCCCTTTTTTTCCCTTTTATTTCAAGACTGGTCTCAGACTTAGGATCTTCTGCCTAAGCCTCCTAGAGTTCAAGGATTACAGGAATGTGCCACCAAACTCGGCTAGGAGGAGGAAGAAGAGGAAGCCTATGTTTTTATCAGGTCAAGAAGTTCTAATTCTTTTGGAGCTGTAATGGCGACTTCCATTTCTCAGTTTCATTATAAATTAAAGAATACTTTGCACACAGCCCTATTTGAATCTACATGGGTTACTTTCTCATCATCATCCACTCCTCAAAGTGTTGGAGACTTGTGTTAAATGGTAATAACTAATATAGAGAGAATCTAGAGATCTCAGTTCTAATAATTATGACAGAAAAATGGACAGAAAAAATTGTGAACTGATTGAAAACGACAACAACAATCTTGGAAGCTGTTTGTGAAAGAAATAAAAAAAATTCATAGTTTAAACAATATTAATTGCAGACATGCTTTGTACCAAATGCCTTGTTCGAAAACTACTTACTTATCTGAGTCAGGGCTCAGCACACTTTGCCTTAAAAAGGCCAAGTTATAAACATTTTAGGCATTCTAGGAAAAGAGCAAAATGGAAAATATTATACATACAGGTACTTATATAATCATTTCAATGCACCCTCTTAAAGAGGTAAAAGTCATTCTTAATTCATGGACTGGGAGAAGAAGGAAGAAAGGAAGGAAGGAAGGAAAAAAAGAAGAGGAAGAGGAAGAAGGTGAAGAAAAGGAAGAATAAGAAGAGGAAGAAGAGGAAGAGGAGGAGGAAGAAGAGGAGTAGGAAGAAGAAGAGGAAGAAGAAGAAGGAGAAGCAGAAGCAGCCACCAGAAGGCCATATTTAGCTCACAGGCTATATAGTTTACCAATTCCTGATCCATACGAGAACCCTTCATGTACTCTGGCATCTCAACTCACCTTTTTCCTATAAACTGTTCATATAAAATTATAATTCTCCTTTAGTGAGGAGGACTAAATTTGCACTTCATATAAGTTACAGCACTATCACTATAGCCATGCTTAATAATCATCCAGCAGCAATTCCCATTGCTTTACTTGACATTGTCCGAAATACTTAAGGAGCCTCCAGTCAAACTGGAAACACAAGTAGCTCTTTCACATTCAAGTCAGAGGGAGTAGGAAAGTAGATACTGCTTTACCACAAAGTTCAGCCAATGAGAAGAGCAATGAAATGGACACCTGTTAGAAGTCATAAATACATCAATACAATTTTACTGTCACATAATTGACACAGAAAGAAACTCAAAATGCCCAATGAAAATTAGATTAAAAGAAAAGCTGGCTTGTAGAGGCAGAGCATTTTCTTTGGGCAGTAAGATGATAATATACAGAAAATAGAAAATGAAGGCTAACTTTGAACAGATGAAATGAGAAAGGTCCAACTCTAAATGCCACCCATTTGTCCTCATTCTTTCCTCACAAAAACTCATCTATTCCCTGTGAATTTATGGAAGGCCAATGTTATGGTTTGTGTCTAGATGTTCCCCCAAAGCCTCATGTGGTAAGAGATAGCTGGATCTAGAGTGTGTGATTACTAAATTGATCCATTGATCAGTTTGGCATGGTTCTGCTGGGATCAAGGATGTGAGACTGAGATTGGGGGTGGGAGTGCGGGCTGCCCTGGGGGCAGGTAGCCTAGATAAAAGATACAGGAAGAAGCTAACTAGCTGCTTGTTTGCATTGCTTATTTGCAAACATTCCTTGCATTTCCTGACTTTACTCTGCTGCTGGTTGGCCGGTCGCTCAGCTGCCAGGCCGCCCTGCCTCTGCCATGCCGCCCTGCCTCGGACCCAGCGGACTATAGACTGAAACCTCTGCAGACTGTGAGCTAATAAACCTTTCTTCCCCTAACTTTGGGTGTCGAGTATTCTGTCCCAACAACGAGAGAAAAGTAACTAAAACAGCCAAGTACCTTCATTTCCGTGAGCTAACAACCCACTGAGGAGACCTAGCCCCAGCCATACCTTCTACACAGCACTATGTAACCTTTCCATTGCTCTGATATCTCACAGATTTATAGTTCCAAACTCAACAGGCCCTGATAAGAAGTGGCAAAAAAAAAAAAAAAAAAACAGCCTTTTACACTTTTTTCCCTTAATAAAGAATAATCCTGAGTGAGAAGTCAAAAGACCAGAATCCATCTATGGTCTACTCTATGAGACTAAAATCCCTGGCAGTCCTAAGGAGTAGTTAGGAACAAGGTACCTAGAACCAGAAAGCCCAAATTTGAATCCCACATTCACCATTACTTGCTCTGAAAACTGGACTAGTCACATCACGCCTCTGGGGCTCAGTCTCCTCATCTGAGAGTCAGGAAAACTACCATCCACCTCAGAGTATAAAATGGCACTCCTTGGAAAGTGATTGGCACAGGCTAATCTCAGTGTATGCTCAGTAAATGTCACACATCATCAAAATTTGATTTTTGAACTTTGGGGTCCTCCTAGGGATGCTGTGAGCACCAGAAGAAATCATTTTGGCACATGTTCTATAAATTGTGAAGCTTTCTCCATATGTAAGGTTTTAATATTCCCACTCAACACAGGAAGAACCTTGATACAGTCAAGGCTGCCTCAAATTCTCATTGCCACAGCTTATGAACCACAGTGAAGTACCCACTTGCATTCCTTTCTCACTACTGAGGTTTTATTTGTGATATACTGTTTGAACAAACAATGATGATGATGAATTGCATCAGCTACCAAATGAGTGTTTTTCAGAGAACCATCACTCCTAGGGTGATGAGGACACAATCTATCTCTCCCAGGAGAATTTCTCACATCCTCTGCCTCACCGCTCTCCACTCCCCATCTTTGCCAGGCTCTCAAACCCTGCCACTTCTTTTCTCAGCAGGTTCTGAATGCTTTGTGTCTAATGGCCTCCTGGGGCTCCATCAGTCTCTGTTAATGCAAAAAGCAGCCAGTTTCACTCATTAAAATCAATATGGGGTAAAATTCAAACCATTTCAAATTAGCATACAACATTCAAACTTTAATGAGTGTATTAGAATTTAAAGAGAAGTCAAATGATGCTAAACAGAAATAAATGTATTTCCTATGTCATCTGAAATAGAAGAATAAAAGCTATGGAATCCTACTTTTGTATGTGTTATCAATCAGGGTGCAGAGACAACATTTTTCTATAAGGATACCTCACTGGCATCTATCCTGAAAGGAATGCCTGAAGAAAATGGAATTTAGTGAGAACAAAGGAAATCTGTGTTACACTGGCATCAGTCAAGGAAAATTCCACATAATCTCAGAAGAGGTACTATATTCAAAATTAAAGGCTTAGTCAAAAAACATAGAATGGAAGAAAAGTATTCAATTCCAATAAAGCACTTGTAGGAATAAGTGAAAAGACAGGCCTTAGAATGATCACACAAACTGGAAGCCCGGTAGCCACAAATGAAAAGGTAATACAGTGATCAACAGTGAGAAACACTTATGCATTTGGGCAGAATTTTGTACTCATTTCTTCATCCACATTTGCAATGTTGGCCACATAGCTCCACCAGGATTTTAGCAAATTCAGTATTTCCAAAGTCTTTCCTAACCCCAGTCCCTCCTGCTGACAGCTCTCACCTACCCACTGCTCCACCATCTGCCCACAAATAGGGACACAGTGGTTGTCTGTTCCTCCTCAAGCTCCCAGCACTCAGTTCTTAAGTTTTCAAGGTCTTGCCTGCAGGTAGAAATGACCTCTCTCTTTAACTTCCAAGGCTACTATCCAGATTCAGATTCTTGGTTACCTGATCAACAATAGTATCCTTATAACTTCTCTCCACACCTATTTGTCTCTTCTCATTCAATCCAGTATGAATTGATTATCTTCTCTGATCATGCCACTCTTCAGGGCACATGCCTTCAAAAGCATTGGCTATGGAGTAAAAGTAAATCTTGTGTCTAATAAATACACAGAGCTCTTACTAATTTGATCCCAAGCCTCCTGTTCAGCTTTATTTCCTTCCATTTCTGAAAAGTAAAATTTCAGCTGTTCTAAATCTGATATGCCCCAAACCCACTTGAGTTCCCACCTCTGTAGCTTGAGTCAGTCATCTCTCTTCCAAACCTGCTTCCTCACCACCCCGTGTGTTGAAATTCTTCCTGCCTTAGTAAGACCAGCTCTATCATGGATGGAGCTACTTATTAACTTTTTTGCCTTTATGCTACACAGCATTCAAGTGTCATTGGATGTGCTCTCAGTGAACCACCCCAAGAAATAGTAGCACAGGTGACAAGTACAAACCCTAGAGCCAGATTTCTGGGGTTCTCTTGCTGTCTGTGGGACAACTTCTACTTTGTGCCTCAGTTTTCTTATTTGTATAATGAGGTTGATAACAATAACATTTACTTGGTATAGGACCAGGCCTTAGTAAGTGTGAGCTGTTTTGTTGAACCTCTGAACGAGACCTTGGAGCACCCTACACCTGGATATTCAGTATGTGCCACCAATGTCCAACACATTTTTTTAAAAAAGAAAGGAGACTTCCAGTCGAAGTTACCCTCAAAACTCCTGCTCTACTCCAAACACAAAGCCATGCTAGAGAAAACATAAAAAACATAGAGCTTGTATGATCAGTGTGATCTTTTCTAATAATGACAAAATAAACCATAGAACAAATCTCGAGATATTTTTAAACCATTTTTCATCATCAAAATATTTATTGAGCTCCTACAGATAATATTTTAGGCCTGGGAATACTGGTAGAATTTACTCATCAGATTTTTTTTTAAACTCACTGTATTAAAATAGGAAGCAAGGGGTTGGGGATTTAGCTCAAGTGGTAGAGTGCTTGCTTAGCAAGTGCAAGGTCCCAAGTTCCATCCCAAGTACCCAAAAAAATATAAATAAAAATTAAACAGGAAGCTATTTTCGGTTCCTTAATATGTACAGGAAACACTCCTTATAAAAGATCAGGTATATAAATGTTTGGGGAGAATATTTTCTGTAACAAGTTTTGTTCATAAAAAAGAATGTACTGAATAGAGTCAGAAGGAGATATGGTAGCATCGGCAAAATCACGGGTACTCAACAGAAATAGAGACAGATAGGTGCTAAAAGAGAAAGAGGTCATGTAGTTTTGAAAGAGAGAGGCACTGGAGTGGCTTTTAGAAGTTTGGGCTGAGATAATATGGAGAGATAGTTTGAGCCATCAGTGAAAGACCTAAAAGCTCAAGAATTTCTAGACCACATCCTTTGCCTTGGTGACCTCCTACTGTCCCCTGGTAACATTCTGGACAAATAAACCAGGAGGCCAAGAATTTATGTTGCCTATTTCTCCCTGCCTGCCCATAGCACAGAAGGAAGCCTACTCCCATTTCCTGGGGGTTTTGCTTGACTTGGGTTGTTGGCAAATGCAACTCCCAATAACTTGAGTGCTATTCTACCACTGCTACTAAAAAGAGGCAAGATGCCCAAAAGGAGTAGTATACAGATTAGACACTAAGAAATATACCTCTTCTCTTCAAGTATCTTATGATATGACAAGTCAAAGAACCTCAACTCTTTTCTAAGGACCTGACAAGGGAATAGTAAACAGAGTAAGTATAAGAGGATCCTAGTATATAAATCCATTTTTTTCTTTAATGAAACCAGAAGTATTTTGAGTATTTTATATAGAACAGTATGTTCCTTGCAGAAAAAGATAGAGAACGAGGTAAGTGATTACCACATCAAACACTGTCTAAATCAACCTGTAGTGAAAAGGCATCAGACAACACTGGTGAGTAACACTGAGTCTCAGCCAACCCTTGGCTCAGATTAGCAAGTCAACTGTAATTCCTGGGCAACAATTTTGGTCTTCGAACCAAGTTTAGATCACAACCTTTTGGCTGTTGTTGCTTCTGGCCAGACAAAGAAGAGGTTTCACCCTCAGACTTTCCAGACCGCTGAAAGACAACAAGACAATAAAGCAACCCAACTCACTCCATATGTAATTCCTACCAACTTCAAATCTCCTGGGACAGTAAGTTGAAAGAGGCCAGGAGATGGGGTTTATGTGAGGTCCAACACCTCTGCCTGAGAATGAATCACAAAACCACTAGCACTCCATTCCCTCATTACACCGTGCAGCCTCAACCAGGTTGAACGATGCATAATGAAAAAGAAATCAGGAACACACTGAATTTAAAATGCCAAGTACAATTTAAATCCCGTTTTAGATTCATTTCAATTAACACAGGTCAGGCAATTTCTTTATTCAAGCTGAGTTATACTTACTGGTTTAATAACAAAAGCAGTCAGACACATTTTCCTACTAAAAAAATTAAAAATACCCTGATAGAAATACATTCTAAAACTCAGTAGAGAATACAGCAACAGCTTACAATAAACTTTGTCTTACAGAATAATATGAAAGAAATTACCCAGTTACTTGGCAATGGGAAACAACTATTTGTATGTTATTACATATTTTGCAGGTCACAAATTAAAAACACAATTTTTATATTCTAGCATAGAATTTTGCAAAAACATATAGAACAACTAATGTAATAAGAAAAAAGTGACTCAACTATATTTGAGAACCATCACATTCCTTAGTCCTCTGTCTGAAAATGACCTATGCATGCTGGCAGATTAAAAAGTTTGAGGAGTCCTTGGTGAACTCTCTGGAATCCAACCTTTCCCCAGGTTCATCCTACCCACCAGCCCATTTTCTCTCCTAACACATACCAATATCCCATAAAATGGCTTCCCAGCACACTTCAGGAAAGATTTGTTAGAAAAGGCATATGATGAAATGGCTTAAGGGCTGAGACTCGAGTCCAAATATCAGCTTCACTATTTGTTACCTGTGTAACATTAGGCAAGCTTGTCCCTCAGTTTCCCCAGGTAACATGGTCAAATAATAGCATAGGCCTTAGGCTTTTCCACTGAAATAGTTTTCTGGGATCTTCACACTGCTGGCTCTTTTTTGTTATTCAGGTCTCAGTTCATAATGCTACCAACTCTGAGATGCCTTCCTTAAGTGCCCAATACAAAACTGGTTTCACCCAGGTCACACTAGTGCTGTGCCTGCTTTTCTTCATGACACTTCCCTATTTAACTACAAAAACGTCATATATTTGCTCTCTACATAATGCAAGCACCATAAACCCAAACTACTGGTTATCTGTGCTATGTCCCCAAACAGATCTCAGTAAGAATTTACCCAGTGAATGGATAAAGGAATAAATAAATGGATTAATGAATGAAGAAATGAGGTGACTGTGAGAATTCAGCGTGAATTAATGTAGAACACTCTGCATAGTGCCTGACACATAAACAACTATACAGATGCTTTTGAAAAATTCTGATGAGCTGTAAGTGATCAATGCATTCATAAACATAATTCTTCCAATATTTAAATTTCAATGGCTGAGGATTTAGCTCAGCGGTTAGAGTGCTTGCCTTGCAAGCACAAGGCCCTGAGTTCGATCCCCAGCACCAAAAAAAAAACCAAAAAAAAAAAAAAAACAAAAAAATAAATTTCAGACTCTGGAGTACTTCTTCCTGCTATATTATGGGTAAACATTTCATTACATTTGTTCAGAGGTGCGCTGGTAAACAGGCTTTCAGGAATAAGGGGAGGGGTAGGCCCTGAGAATTTGCCAATTTCCATAGAGTAAATATCCCAATGGTGACCACTATCAGGTTATCCACGGTTTAATAGCAAACTCACAAAACTCCTGAAAAATTAACAAGTAATTCTCACAAGCTACTACAAAACTCTTCTTTGAGGAGGGTTCTTTCAAGCCTCCAACTCTGTTTGTTAGTTCAAATTTAAAATGAATTTTTTTCTACACAGACACATTTTCCATATTCTCCCTTCTTGATGAACCAAGATAAGAGCTATCCACTGACTTTGGTTTGATGCTCAAGAAAACAAGTGGATGTACTAGGCTGAGTTTTCTATACCACCCTCTGTGTACTCTCAATTTTATATTTAAAGCAATAAATATGATCTGTATCCACACCAGACCATTATGAAAACCAACCAAATTCCCAGAACATAAGCTGAGTTGTGTTTAAATTCATTTAAACAGAGGCAACTAGATAACAGAATCAAGACACCACTCTCAGTGAGGAAAATCTAATAGCAGAAGAGTGATGTCATCTTAACTATAAGCTCCCACTATGGAGTGATAGATGGTGCTTCAGACAGATGTCTCTCTGGCATCACAACCCTACTGTCCTAGTCAATTTCCTCATCCCTATGACACAATACCTGACACCCACAAACTAAAGCAGAGTTTATTTTGCCTCCCATTTTCAGTATATAGTTGGCTAGCTCTAAGGCAGAAAAGACATGGTGGAAAGATTTCGCATAGAAGAAAGCTGCCCATGTCATAGTAGTCACAAAGCAAAAGCAAGAAGCTGGGAATGGAGATAGACCCTTTCAGGTCATACCCCCAGTGACCCACCTCATCCAACCAGGCTCCATCTCCTAACAGCACATTAGCTTTAAACATATTAGTGAACCAATCCACTGATGAATATAGCACGCCCATGATCCAATCATCTCCGAACACATGAGACTTTGGGGGGACATTTCAGATCCAAACCCTATCATTCCACCCCTGGCCCCCAAAAGACTATGTATACCTCTTTATACAAAATTAATTTAGTCCATCTCTAAGAGTTGCCAAAGTCCTAACAATTCCAGCATTGCTGAAAGTCCAAGTCCAAAGTCTCCACTAAGACTCAAGGCAAATTTTTAGCTGTGAGCCCCTGTAAAATTCAAAAAGAAAATCAAACACTTCCAATATACAATGGCAAAGGATAAACAATCTCATTTCAAAAGGAACAAGTAGGGATAGAAACCAATGAGACAAAGCAAGACTGAAACCCAAGAGGGCAAAATTAAATCTTATAGCAAGGTGTTCAGTACCCAGGACAAGCTGTGGCAAGATGCAAACTCCAAATGGCCTAGGCAGCCCCACCCCTATAGTAGTACCTGCTGAAGGCATCACGACTTCTCTCTTGGGGTGGCTTTGCTCACTGCCTCCTGCAATTCACAGGAGACAATCCATATTCCTGGCTTCTCCAACTTCCTAGGGTTTCCACTGCACTTTTAGCTTCACTCTCACAGCTTCATACACTGGCCTCTCAAAGGCACATTGCCAGGCTCCTAGGCCTTCTTTTGAAATCTGAGTGGACACCTCCCTGACCCTACAACTCTCGCATTTTGCATGCCTGTAAAACCAGCACCACATGGATGACACCAAGGCCTGCAGTCAACTCAAGCAGTAGCCTGCCCCTCTTGAATCATGGCTATGGAGGCTTCCTAGTGCCCAGATGGCTAAGCACTATGAACCATGTCCCAAGGAGTCAATTCCCCAAGTGGCTCTTCTCAAGCAGAGAAAGGCTCTCTTCTCAAAGCAAAGACTTTTAGCTTTGCACCCTTCAGACTGGGAAAAGTGGGTTCTTGCTGATTTCTGAGGTGCCCCGAGGCATCTTTCCCATTGTCCTGATGTAAAGTATTTGACTTTTTAATGCTAATCATTTTAGCAACTAAAATCTGGCCAAAACTTTATAGGCACCCCGATTCCTGGCAAAATTAAAAACTTTTTGAATGGGTTCTCTGCTGTTTCCCAGTGTAAATCTCACTAAAAGCAACAAGCAGTACCATCCCACAGCCTGAATGTTGGGTTGTCTTGAAATTTCTTCTGCCAGATTAATTAGTCTGCCACCCTTAATCTCAGTCTCTCACAAGATCTCAGGATGAGCAAAATGTAGGCAATTTTTTTTAGAGCATAACACACCTTGTTTTGAGTCCAACTGCCAATGGAGTCCCTGCTCCCAACCAAAACCTCCTGAAGCTAGTCTTTGCTATCTGCTTTTTATCAGTATTCCAGTCTTCAGAGCTCTGACCAGAACTGCCAATCAAGCTCAGCCTATAGCATTCTAGGATTGCTTCTCCAGGAGACATCTCCAGAACTTTCCAAAGTCCTCCCACGAACCAGTTCCAAAGGCTTCTAAACCATGTGGTCAGGTTGTCACAGCAATGACTCCACTTCTCTGGTACCAAAACCTGTCTTAGGTCACTTTCCTTGTTGTTATGACACCATACCCAACATCCACAAATTAAAGGAGGGCAGGTTTATTTTGGCTCACATTTGCATTCCATAATTAGCTGGCTCCAAAGCAGGAAGGGCATAGTGGAGGTGTCTGATGCAGAAGAAAGTTGCTCATGCAGTCAGGAGGCAGAGAGAAAAGGGAGGAGTATACCCTGCCAGGTCATATCCACTGATGAATATAACACTCCCATGATTCAATCACTGTCCAAACACTTGAGACTTTTCAAGGACATTTCAGATCCAAACCATAACACTTGTTGTATTCGTAACATTATCCCTTGGCACCCAAACTAAAGCAGCCACTTTTTCCAACTATAATGATCCTCCGCTGACCACAATTTTGAGGTAACACAAGTAAAACTTCAAAATCCACAGTCTATATGTAAATAATAAATGCCAGTAATTACTGTTCCTTTTTGGTAAACTAGGTATCTAAAGAGTAATAAAGGCAGAGGCTTGGTTTCTGCTTTACTGTATTAGTTACCTATTGCTGTGCAACAAATTACCCCAAAATTTAGCATCTTAAAACAACACACATTTATTATCTCACAATTTTGGTGGCTGAGGAATCCACGCACACTTTAGCTGGGTCCTCCTCTGTTTCACGGTCTCTTACGAGGTTACAATCAAGGTGTCAGCCCAAGTCCTGTAATCCCATCTGAAGGCTTGACTGCAGAAGGATCACTTCCAACTACACTAAATGGTTGCTGGCAGTTTTCAGTGCTTTGTGGCTGTTAGACTCAGTACCTCCATTCCTCACTGAATGTTGGCTGGAGACTGCTCTCAGCTCCTTACCATATGTGCTCTCCACATAACCACTTGTTTCATCAAAGCACACAAACTAAGAAGGCAACAGAGTCTGCTTGCAAGATGGAAACAACAGTCTGATGTAACCTAAACATGACAGCAACACTGGTATGCCATTATCTTTGCCATATTCTATTGTTTAGATGCAATTCTCTAGGTGTAACCAATGCTCAAGAGATGAGGACTGCACAAGGGTGTGAATCCCAAGAGGAAAGGATCTTTGTGGACCATCTTAGAAGTATGCCCACCACACTCATCCTCTTGGAATACAATTGAAAGACCAAGCCCAACAAAGACCCCTCTTTAAGCATCTCCATATGAAATCACACCATGTGCTTCCAAAGCATGTGGCTAAAGTCCCATGAAAACAAAATGAGAGTGAATACCAGTAGAGGACATTACGTTTGAAGGCATAAAATTCTGTTCAAATGTTCTGAGCAAATACAATCTACACCAGAGAAAATTCCTGGGAACATCTGCATTTTAGCAAATTTTAGCATGGAAGCTATGCTTTCTCACAACCAAACAAGTGACTCACAAGAAGAATTGCCCATTTGAACAGGTATTCACTGCCAAGAAATCTAGTATGCTCTGGAATTTTTATTTATTGCTATAGAACATTTTGAAAATATATTTAATGCCTTTTTACTGCTTGTGATTTGGTGTGTGATCCATGTCTACTCTCAGCAGTTTTGCCTCCATGATACTTTTAAGACCCGTAACCACTACAGTGGCAAGGAACTGCTAAAACAATTTCAAACCCTGGCTGTCACCCACATTTTTTCTAAGCTTTACCCAACCACATATTCTCAGATATCCGAGCATCCCAACATTCAATGGTGGTGGCAGTCCAGAGAGACTGCCTCTGAAGGACTTAAAATGACCTAATCCACTATGGGCAAAACACATACTCAGAAAACCTGGAACATTCTGTCCCAGATGAATGTAAATGCAGACAAAGACTATCTTAAACCTAAACCTTCAAACTTGGTCTGCACATTTTATTATTCCTTCCAGAAACACCCATGTGTTTTACTTTCTGTAAATTCTACCCCTGATTCTGTTACAAAAATACTTGTTCATTGTGTTTCTAATCACCTCTTTGTTTCGTTCCTTTAGAGAGATGATACATGATAAATAACTAAACTTAAGCAGTACTGTATTTTAAAATTCCCAAAACTCTAACCACCTGGGGGAAAACAAGTGGAAACACCTCAGAGTTGACACGTGCTGCACATGCCTGGATCAGGAATATATGTTAAATAATAATGGAACATATATGTGGTGAGCAGAGAAAAAACTGACACAAAATTCCACTTCAACAATTATAAGCAGAAAGGAAGGTAATAAAGCAAAGGACAAAGTGAATTTTGTTATGGTTGCAGTTATCTTCCAACCTGTGAAAATAGCTTGATAATGTATTTTAACTTGCAATATAAGGCCCTGAGAAAATTGAACGAATGTTCTTACCTCTCTAAGATGAATGTTTTCCTTCTCTTTCTGGTCTAAAATCACTTCTAAGTGGCTGACCTGAGACTCAGCCTCTGCCATCCGGCGTGTCCTTTCATTGTCATCCTCAAGGCTTTTGGATGGCAAGCCTTTACTTTGCAGCATCTCAAGGAGCTTTTTAATTGACTCATCTCTGGCATTGAGGGTCTGTTTTTGTGTTTCAATTCTCAGCTCCATCTCCTCTAAAGTCTTCCTCAAAAGGAACAACTCCTTGGCCTGTCTGTCATGCTCAGCTTGGAGTCTCCTGAAGTTCTCCTCAGTCAGCTCAATGGTAAAGTGCTCAGCCCCACGGTTGCCACTCTCTTGCTGCAGGAGGTGGTTGAGGTCTCTCTGGGTTCGCAGCTCATCCTGAAGGGCCTGGATTGTCAACTGCAGGTGCTGGAGTAAGAAAGATGGGGAGGGAGAGGAGAAAGAAGGAAAAAAGTCAATAAGAATGCCAAGTGCTGCTTGTTGCTTTCACACCATGAGGATGGAATGTTAGTCATGAGGTCCAGCGGACCAGCCGTGAAGTCCTCCATGGTGACTTCAAAAGCATGGGATAGCACATGGAAGGTGGAATTAATTCAGTGATGCTTTCTGAATGTCTTGGAAGAAGAGAAATGTACACATACACAGAAACAGTATATTAGTGTCAATCACAGGGAAATTATACATCTACAGAGTTTTAATTTAGGAAGTGAAAGTGTTAGAGGGAAACTTTCACAAACACACCTTCTTTATGCCCACAACGCTCCAGACTCAGTATTCCTTGTTTCCTAAAATGTTCTTTATTCTACTATCCATTATTTTCCATGATAACGCATTTCCATTTAAAAATGAAAATAATAGCATCCACTACAAGTAGACACAAACAAGGACTTTATTTTTTACAAATAAAGCTGCGAACAGGTTTAGTAAACAGGATTACTGCCTCTGCAAGCAAAAGGGAACAAATGCAGACACAGACAAACACACCCAAACACACAAAGAGGTGTGGCTATGCAGAACAAAACAAACAAGCTGCAAAAAGTGAACAAACCTTGGTTCTTCTGGCTTCCAGTAACTGAACAGCATGGAAAATGAAAAAAAAAAAAAAAAAAAAAAAAAAAAAAAAAAAAAAAAAAAAAAAAAAAAAAAAAAAAAAAAAAAAAAAAAAAAAAAAAGAAGCAAAAAATCAACACAAAGAAAAATCCAGTGCAAGCAAACAATATTTAACAGAATAAACTTAACATAGAGTACCTTCACAGAAGAAAAAAAAAATAGAGAAAAGGAAAAAAAACAATTTCTTATTAGAGCAAAGACCCATAAACTACACAGAGTCTACAGCGCTGCTATTTGACAAATGGGAGGGGCGGGGGCCAGAAGCCACCAGGAGGTTTTTTTTTTCCTCTATCTTTTGTTTTTTTAAATTTCACTGACCGAGGAACCAAATGTCTTGGATGTCTTACCAGGGAGGAAATCACAACACTCCAGAAGTACCCAGGTGTTGTTTTAGATTACCACTGTAACCAAAATCAGAATGAAAGCACCAGAGAAACAAAATAGTTACCAGGGAAAAAGAAATAGTTACCAAGAAAAAAGAAATATTTGTATGAAGTTAGTTGGTGAATTCAGTAAACCTTCTTCACAGGGCAAATACCCAGGATAGTCAGCAGAAGCAGCCACAAACCTAAAGCCATATTTGTCTTAGGGACGAACTAAGAGGCCTCAAAAATAGCAGTTATTTATTCACAAACACCTAATTCTGCTTGTGGACCAAAAAAAAGCTAAACATAGTCATCAACACAGACATATCGCAGAGAACTCATGCTCACAGGGATCTACAGTAGTATAAGACATAGATCATACTATGTCTAAATTAGAGACATTAGAGTAGTCAACAATTTTAAAATCTCTGAAATACTATGCCTGAAATCCAGAGGTGCTAATATCTTTCTGAGTGTGGCACAGTGTTATACATCATTTGATTATTTATAAGTACCATTTCACCTTCCCATTTAAGAATGTCCATTGAGAAATTCCTAAAGCATAGGGAACAAGAACTCTTATTCCTATTCATGTGCCACTCAGGGTACTGAATGGAGAGTAAGTAACTGGTATGTATTCACAATGGATATTGTGAACTATTTTTGTCATATGCTGCACTCTGTAAAGTGTAACATTCAGTGGCTTGTAGTATATTCACAAAGTTGTGCAACCATCAACACAATACATTTTACACCTTTTCATCACCTCAGAAAGAAACCCTGTGCCCTTTAATCCTCTACTTTCTGTCTCTACAGATTTGTCTACAAGAGATATTTCATATCAATGAAATCATGCAAAAAGTGGTTTTCTTCACTCAGCATGTTTTCAAAGTTTATCTATGTTATAGCAAATATCGTTATTTCATTATTTTTTGTACTTGAATTTTAGTCCATCAAAGGGATATAGTGTATTTTATTTATCCACGTATTAGTTGATTCACACACAAATATTCATATCAGCATTATTCATATTGGCCAAAAAGTGGAAATAACCCATATACCAATCAATTAATAGTCAAAGGAATATTATTCAACTATAAAAAGGAGTGAAGTAATGATATACACTATAAGGATGAACCTTCTAAACACTATGTCAGTGTAAAAGAAGTCAATCAAAAAAGACCACAAATTGTATAATCCCATTGATGAAATGACCAGAACAAGCAAATCCATAGACAGAAATAAATTAGTAATTACCAGAAAGGTAAAGAGCAGGAAATGGGCCATAACTAATAAATTGTATTGGATGTCTTTTTAAGGTGATGAAAATGTTCTCAAATTAAATGGTGTTAGTTGCATAACTCTGTTAATATACCAAGCTGACAAATTTTACATGAGTGAATAGTATGGTAAATAAATTACAGCTCAATAAAGCTGTCACACATACCAATAAAACTAAAACAAAACAAAACAGGTGGGACCATAAAGTAATATGATCTTTCCACCAATGCCCCATCTCTAAACCAGTCAAAACAAGAGCACACACAGCCTTCAGCCCAGTTATTTAGCTGTTGCCAAGTCTACTGGGAGCATGCTTTCACAACTATCTTCTGTTTAAATATTCTTGATGGTAGTTAATCTTTGATCTTTGGAGATAGCTTAAATTTCTGAGACAACCCAAATTCATTAGGAAACACATGATGAATCAAATGATCATAATGGAAGTTACCTTTGAGAATGACCAAAAATAAGATTTATATTTTGATGTGGCTCATAAATTGGCCAGGAGGGAATTTCAAAGAAAAGTTGCCAGAATGCTTTGAGCAGAAGCAACAATGGTGGAAGGCCAACTCCAGAGAGGAGCTGTCCCTTTGAGTGGGAAACCTGCTTATCACACTGATCCTTTGCTTCCATATCTACAAAATAGAGATCATCATAATGCTTACCTTATACCTGTGGGGAATAATGAGATAATTCATAAAGTTCCAGGTATAAGCATCCAGGAAAGGTGAAAGTTAGGAAATTAGGGAAAGTGAAAAGAAGGAATGGAGGAAGCAAGGAAAATAGGAAAAAAGAAAAGAAGAAAAGAAGAAAGGAAGAGAGCAATGGTAGGAAAATTGGTTCATTATCCATTCAACATACATTTTCCTAGTATCTATTTCATGCTCATAAAATACCCAAAATTTAAATAATCTGTGCTAACTGTCCCTGTGGACAACTAAAATAAGAGAAGCAACACTAGGTCATGAAGGTTATGATAGAAGTCATTGCCAGGTGGCTGGAAATACAGAGAAGATGTGACCCAGGCTAGAGATATATAGGAAAATATCCCAAACCAAGAGGCCACCACTCAGCTAGGTCTTGAAGGGCAAAGGAGAGTCTGCCCCTTGAAGAAAGACAGAAAGACAAGAAACCATGTAAAAGACACAGAGGCAAAGAAAGACCAGACCTACTAAGGAACACTTAACAACAAAAATCTGTACAGCACCTACCACACAAGTCACACACGGCTCTAAGTCTAAGCTCTTAAAACCTTCATAACTACCCTGGGAGGCAGCCGCTGTTATGGTCTCCACCTAGTGGGTGAGGAGACAGAGTTACAAAGATATCAAGCAACTTTCTCCACATCATTCAGATAGGCAAGTGGCACAGCCAGGTGCTCACCTAAGTAGTCTGACCCCACCTGGCCTATGAAGTAGCACAAATACTTCAGGATGGCTGGAAAAGAATGGAACTGGGGTAGTAAGAGCAGACAGGCAGATACTTTCAAGAGTTACAGCAATTCTCCTAATTAAAAATTAGCCATCCTTGAGTTCAATCCCCAGCACCAAAAAAAAAAAAAAAAATTAGCCATCCTGGAATTGGGGATTTAGCTCAGTAGTACAGCACTTGCCTAGCAAGTGGAAGGCCCTGAGTTTGATCCCCAGCACCGCCCTCTAAAAATTAGCCATTCTAACCAGGCTGTTTCTCACACAGCAATGGTTGTGAAGGATACTTCTAGGTTGTACATTTATCAAGAAGCAGTATTTTTCAGGTAGCCCCTTCATTAGTCACTAAACAACTTTAGCATGAGCAAACACAATGTGATAATCAGTCAAAAATTTCTCAAATTTATAATTTCATTTAGTTTTCATTGTCTTTTGAAGACATTCAAAATTAAACAGGAATCTTTGCCCCTACAAAAAAATGAATCTTGAGAAAAATGTGTATACCTTGTAGAGCCTTGATTATCTTTCTGCCTCATATTGTTGAAATTGAAGAGAAGATTTGAAATAATCTCATTTGTTTTCTTTTATATTCTCATTACCCCATCTTGTTCTCTATCTCCCAAAGCCCATGGGATCAACAGTTACCAGCATTCATTTCAGCTTGCTACCTATATCACATAACTACAAACCAGCAATCCATAAGGCCGTACTCTGCAGCCATCTATTTGGAATCTTCCAACCCTTACTGTGATCTCAACTTTTTAAAGCCTCAACCACACAACCATTTTGCTTCAAATTAGGAGCCCTTCCAAAATCCTTCTGCATCAGGACAGGACATCACCAGGTAGTATGACCTTATTCCCAGGTCTCAGCCTAACTGCTGTCATCTTAGCACTCACGGCATGGGTGGTACAAGCGACAGTTAATTCCTTTCAAGTAAAAAAACGAACGTGTGTATGGACAAGTGCTCAAAATCTTTTTACTCCACACCCTGATCCTCTCCAGTTGCCCATAAAGAATCAAAACTCGAAAAGCAAATGCCATGGTGCACAGACTACCACTGGAAAGACACCATGGAAGGAAGCCAAGGAGCCACGACAATGGTAATCCAGGCTGCTTTCTGGAGCACAAGTAGAATGTATCATTTTTACACTGACACTTGTCCTTTAACCTGTCCTTTTAAACTTGGCTCTCTACTTAAATTGCATACTTTAAAATCTGCCCTGCATAGTAAAGACTATCCCAGCCTCCAGTTCACAGGCAGGAAAACATTTTAAAGGGTTCATATGTACATTAAACATAGGCAAATGGTAAGGGAGTTAAGTAGTTTAGTGTGTCCAATTTATTCCCAATTTTGAACTCACAGTTCAATGATACTATCCTAGGACAAGGAAGGAAGCCATAAGGACTTCTGTTTATGGCATTATAGCACACTGCACCATCTGATAGGCCCTCTCACTACACTATAGCTAAATAAAAGCAAATCGACCTTTCGGTACATAGCTAGGCTTACAAGGAAGTAATGGAAATCTTCAAGGAAAACAATGAAGAGGAAGAGAGAGAGAAGGAGAAGGGGATAGAAAGGGAAGGAGAGAGAAAAAGAGAAACTAAGACTCTGGTTTCTCTTCCTTTCATAAGGAGTAAATGTGAATACAAGCCCTGAGCCTGACACAATGGACTGGAACTCACTAAGCAAGCTTAGATTCTCCTACCAAGTCCAGATTTGCAGGTCAGGCTAAAGAGGATTCAAGTAGGTTAATATCCCCTGGTTTCTGAAAAAAGCAAACACAAATCCTTTGAGGAAGTGCAGGAAGGCATAGAACAAAAGCCCTCAGGAATAAAAAATTCAATTTAATAAAATACAAGAAAAAAATTACCACAGATATTATGAAGGTTCCACAATTGAAAGCCATGTAAACACTGAAAAGCCAATGTTTTCACATGTTTAAGTAAACAAATATTTTTAAAGAAATACAATACAGAACTAGAGAATCAGCATACAAAAATGACTCTACATTATAACCCAGCCTCACCTGAGCTACAAATAAGGTGGTTACAAATAAGTTTGGTTATAAATAAGGTGGTCAGTTTATTTTCTTTGAAACCTCAAGAGAATTCTAGGTAAGGATAGTACTCATGGTCATTGAGCCTTTTTTTAATCAGAGAATTTGTCTGTACATGGAGAAATTCTTGTTTGTACATGGAGAGATTAAACCACATGAAATTACCTACATCCCACTGCTTTTGACTTATAAAAGCAGAAATTTCATGCTGTTCAGCTTATTTGTTATTAACTGGATGGATGTGGTCTTTGGGGGAGCTGGGGCAACAAATAAATGAATGTATAAGAAGAGATTTATGTTTTGTTAATAAATTTTCACTTCATTCCCTCAAAAAAAAAGACTGCAAAATGAGCAAGCAAAAGTGAAAAACAATAAAAATATACAGCAATGAAAAATACAGTATTAGAAATGAAAACCTAACAGGTTAAGAGAAAAGAGAGAATTAATGAACAAAGATACAACAGAGACAATCTATAGAGCAAAATGTTAGCTCTTTCAACTGCCTAATAACCCCTCAAATCACAACACACAGGAGAGATTTAAAAGATGATATAGAAAGTCTTTTAGCTTTATGCCAATAAATGTCAACGAGATGGACAAACTACTAGAAAAGTACCTTACAGTGTTAACTCTAGAAGAAACAGAAAGGCTGAAAAGTTCTATAGCTATTCAACAAAATCAGTGGTTTAAGATTCTTCCCACAAAAAAAGTCCAGAGGATTCTAATTTACACAAACTCTCTAGGAGAAAGAAGAAAGTCTTCCTTCAATTCATCCTGTGACCATCCTGACAACAAAGCTAGACATAAACTACATGAGAAAGGTAAACGCTGGGCCAAAATTCACAACTAGACAATGAGCATTAGTAGCAAAAGGAATTCAGAAAGATAATATATGACTAACTTGGGTTTCTTCTAGGAACTGCAGGGTACTTCCACGTTAAAAAAAAAAACTATTTATGTAAATCACTATATAAAAAAGAAAAATTTCATGATCTGCTCAAGATATAAAGTGATTCATTTTTAAAAATCTCAGCAAACTAGGAATAAAGAATAACTTCCTTAACTTATAGAGTGTATTCAAAGCAAATCTTTCATAATGGTAAGTGTTAGAAACATTTCCTTTAAAATGAGAAATAAAATTGATGCCCACTATCACCTCCACTTCTAGTCAACATTCTCCCATAGCCCCAAGTCAGAACAGTAAGACTAGAAAAGAAGTAGAAAGAAAACTACAAGAAGAAAAATTCTAATATTATCAATTGCATTATGTTGTTATGTACCTATAAAGACCAAAAGAATCTATAAATTATTAAAAATAAGAAAGCCACTTTCTCAACAGCCACAAAATACATAGCCATAAAAAGAAAGTAGGTAAATCTGATGATGCTAAAATTAAGAATTTATTTTCAACAGGACCAGAGTGAAAAAACAAGCCATAAAAGATATTATAATTTATTAAAATAACAAAATATTATTATCCAGAAAGTAAATAATCCTTAAAAATCAATAAGAAAGATACTTATGATTAATAGAAAAATGAGCAAAGAGATGAGTAGGCATTTTGTAGAAGACAAAATATGACCAGCCCATAAGAATATGAAAAGAAGTTCAACATTGTTAGTAATCAGAAAAATGCATATGAAAACCCTAATGAGAAAGCATGCTGCACCCTACTCTCTTGGCCAAACACACGTGCCTTCATTATAATAATAGCAAAAGCAACAAGAATTCCACAATATAAAGTAATGACAAGGATATGGATTAAGAATTCCAAAGACAGCTGTTGTTACAAGGGCAAACTAGGGGAACCACTTAGAAAAAATGACTGGGTAAGAATTAGCCATGCATTCACTTATCCAGAAATTTTACCTCCAAGTATATACCTAAAGTATGGCCTTTCACTCAAATCTGGTCAGTTGCCTGTATTTATAATTAAAGTTTTATTGGAATATAGCCATAACCATTCACTCCTGTAATATCTATTGTTACTTTTACACCGCAATTGCAGAAGGGAGTAAATCTACAGATAGTGTACAATCTGCAAAAGTCTGGAGTATTTACTATTTGCAACTTTTTGGAAAAAAATTGTCAGCACTTTCCCTAAATAAATAACTTGCACATGGGCACAACACACACACACACACACACATTAAATGTAGCACTGTTTCTATGGAAAAAACTAGACACAATCTGTCAAAAGGAAAACATCAGCAACAGAACATGAATGTAACGAATTTTATACCACTGAGCAAAAGAACAAATGACACCTACACGAAGCAGGAATTGATCTTAAAATGGTAGTGACTAGAATAAGCAAAAATATCATTCTACTTAGATATCTAAATCACTCCACTTAAAGAAGCCTCAAAGGAAAGATGATTCCAAGTCAGAAAAAGACACAGAAACTGAAAGAAATATATGTAACATCAGTAGGACTGGTAATACTGTCAAGGCTGTGGAGAGGGGTTGGTAACCTGGGTGTTCATATATTATACTTCATAATTCATATACATGTGCTTCTGTCTACCCAATAGCACATAATAATAGCCTTAGGTGAGTGTTATGCCTTCTATCTAGATGTCCCCCCAAAGCCATAACACTCAACTAAGGCTATTATTATGTGCTACTGGGTAGACACATCTAGATGTCCTATCTAGATGCCCTCCCCTATGTGGTCATAGGCAGGGCTTTTGGGAGGTGGCTGGATCTGGGGTGTGTGATGTTAAAAGAGTGTGATGTTGGATTAAGGGTGCATAATTACAAGAGTCCACTGACTGGCTTAGCAAAGTTCTGGGTGTGGATAACAGGAAGCCCCACCCTGGATGTGGGTGGTACCATCCAAATGGCAGGTAGCCTGGGAAGGATAAAAGGGAGAAGCAGGCTGCAGCTGCTGCTTTTGTTGCTTGCTGCTTCACTGTCTTCTGCCTGCTTGCCATGGACTATTTCTCCTCTGAGAAGCCCCACTCCCTTGCCACCCTGCCTTGGAACCAGCCAAATAGGGACTGAAACCTCTACAAATTGTGAGCTGGAGAAAACCTTTCCTCCTTTAACTTTGGCTGTTGGACATTTTGTCTCAGCAAAGAGAAAAGTAACTAAGTCTGTGGGAGAAGTGTAATAGTAATATAACAGCCCAAAGTCTGGAGCAACCTGTCCGGTTCTAATTCTAGACCTATCACTCCCTAGCTGCGTGATCTTGAACAAATTTCTTAGCCTGAGTCTCAGAATCTTCATCTATAAATTAGGGATGAAAGACCTACCTTAATACCACTGAACACAGATCAAAATATTCCTTCAGTGGCAAGTGTAGGTTCAGAATGCATTATTACGTATGACTGAGCAGAGCCAGTCTGCACAACCATCCTCCCATACCTTGCATGACTGTACTCTGATACACACGGGCCCTGGGGTAAAGGCACACTGATGGCTTACCACAAACTCCAGACATGAAGCTGGTTTAACAAAGGGCAAGGGATGGAATATGTTCTCATGATAATGATGTTTGGATGGGAAATCTTACTTCTCTTATTTATACAGTGCATAACTATAGTAATAGTGGGAAAAGTGTGAGTTTTGAAGTAAACTGGCTGATGTTCTCTCATTTAACATGGCTTCCTCAAGTTACTATAGGGCTTCCCCTAAGCCATAGTTTGGTTATCTGTAAAATGACAGTAATAGTGGAGACTTCATAGTGTTATTCAAAAGTTTTGATGAGGTATCATGTCCTCCAGAGGTTCCAATTAAAACTGAGTCCTCCAACTTCAAATACTGGTGACATTACGGTTAAAATAAAAAGACCAGTGGCCTTCTTTAACCAATCAGGTCACCAAGACATTAAGCATCCCTACAGCTACTACCAGATTGCTTTTCAATTTTGTTTCACTAAGTAGGTTCCCTGGAACAGCATATTGCAAGATGCTAATACGTGTTTTGTTGAAGGAGCAGTGGGAAAGAAGCTTCAATTATCATGTATTATGCAATCAGCTATTCACTTTATACACACTCACACACACATGTACACATACAGAAAGACCCTCTCAAGGACAGTGCCTAATTTTCATTATGCCCAAAATATAGCATGTAACAGGTACTCAATAAACAGTGAATGAAAAAACAGAAGAAAGATGAGAAGACCAGAAGGGAAATTGTCTCCTCAGACAATCAGCACAAGGGAACAATATGAAGAAAAGCAAGTTTCCAGTCCTCTTTGCTTAGCTGTAGTTAGGCTGGGGTGGGGGTATACTCAACCTTAGTTTACTCTGTCCCATTCTCTCCTCTACAACTCAAACGGTTCACATTCATCTGACAATCCTGCTTCAAAGCTGCCAACACTATGTCCACTTCACAAGAGGATAAATTGGCGTGGTTTAAGGGATTTGACTGCAATCACATCATTAGTAGATATGAGCCAGTATCTAAATGGAGCTTTCCTCCAGCCAATTCTAAAGTCTCTTGGTTCTAAAAATATTACAGGATTTCATTTTGTAGTCCTTTGAGCTCTCATATTCACTTCATTTTTTAAGGCAAAAAAGGAGAACAATGAAAATAAAAGAAACTAAGCTGTACTTGAGTTTATATAGAAAGACAGGGAAAACGCACTTTGCCTTAGCCAGCATTCAGAAGACCAACTTCTAATAGCTACTGAAGACAGAATCTAATCCAGATTTCAAAATGTCTAAAACACAAAAAGGTAAACAGAATGAAAATATAATTATATATGTATGATGTGCATGGAACATACAATTATTTAAAGAAGGACTAGCCAGATGTTCAGAATCTACTGTGTCTTATCCCCAAACACGGAAAATATGAGTTCCTGGCAGATTTTTTAAAATTTGTGACCTTAAGCTCTTTTCCACACTACAGGGAAAAAACAAAATGATAAAGTTTTGTACTGTAAAGCAGTTTAGGGTTTCATTGCTATGAAAACTGTCTCCAAGCTATATAAAAATATGAATTGGCTTGTACCCAAAAGTCTTGAACTTTTTTAAAAAATAAATCCATACTCCTTTCTCAAGCAAGGGCTCAACATAACTCTTTCAAAGAAAACAGAATCTCTTTGCAGACAACTTGGCCTGCTCTACTTCTCCTGTGACTTTATTTTCTTATTAATCATTCTTTGGTTTGTCTCTAATCAAATTTTAAGGGCAGGCTCTCTGATTCCTCTCCCCCTGTAATCCCATGTACAGGATGTACAACACTCCTCCCAGCTCCAAAACTTCTCTGCGCTGTTACATATGTGAAAAGACAAACTGCAGACCAGCTGGGAACATGTGGCCACTATATGATGTAGAAAAGTTGGTTTGCTGAGAAAAGGACAAAAAAATGAATATTCAGACATGCGGCCCTAGGCCTTCTCCCTGAACACAGCAAATACCCAAAGGAGAAACACATATAGCTCAACAGGGAATACTGATCACTGATTTTTAAAAGCACTGGAGCCCTAGGTTCCTCACACAGACATCCTGTCATTGATTACTGCAGAATCCACTTTGGGTGATAATATGTGACATTTTGCCAAAACTCATAATGCTAAGAACAGAAGTACATGGGAAAGTACTCTTGGCAGTTGCTTTTGTAAGCAAGGAGGAGCTCTGGTTTTCATTACAGACCAACACTCTAAGGTGGCACAATACTGGAATATTACATTGAGTTTAGACTCAAGGATTTATGTTCCAGTTCTAGCCTTTTGCATCATCTAAGAAAAAAATCACTAAATTTGTCTGGGCTTCTGAGAACAGTGGTGAAGAGTTGGGGTTTGAATTGTGGATCTAACCATGATAGCCCATGTTGCCTTGAACAAATTATTTAAGTACTATGAGCATCAAATTATTCATCCATAAATAGAAAATAATAATTGTAACTAACTTGCAGGGTTCACACAAATATCACATGAGATGTGAGACGCTCATTAGTAAGTGGGCACAGTGGTTCCTAGGAAGCATGAAGCATGAAGCATAGGACCTGACACACAATGAATGTTATGTTTACTGTAAGATGGTGGCTAAAGGCCCAGAATTTAAAATTCTCTCCTCTCTCCTCTTATCTGAGCAGAAACTAGGGGTGGGTATAATGAACATAAATTTTTGATCATCTAATAAATGCAATAGTGGAAAACATAATGCTAAGCACTGTGGCATTTTTTTAAATAAAGAAAAACAGGAAATAGCTGTTTTAAAACCAACTCAAGGATGGATGTAATTGATTTCCCATTAACTGGTCTGCATATAATTCTACAAGGGGCTCTCAGGAATACCAAGCATTTCTGTTTTAAATGTCAGTAGTTTTTTTGTTTTTTGTTTTTTGTTTTTTTTCCATTATAAGCTAATAATACATAAGCAACTCTAGGGCAATGGCATCCCCTGCTGTTGGCCCTTCTCAACCTGATATGAACTTAACAAAAAAAAAAAAAAAAATGGGGCTGCAGATTTAGCTCAGTGGTTATAGTGCTTGCGTTGCAAGCACAAGGTCCTAAGTTCGATCCCCAGCACCAAAAAATAAATAAATAAATAAATAAATAAATAAATAAATAAATAAAACCCAAAAAACTAAAATGTAAGAAATACTGATTTTTTAAATGTGTTTGAAGAAGCAACCCAAAACACATAATCTAGAAAATATAGCTAATGTGGAAACTTTTCCAATACAGTCATAGTCACACACAGTTACTAGAGAACAGTCCTTCCATTTCATTGCTTTCATTTTGATTTGCAAATCATTAGTGTAGGCGACATTTTAAAATTTATGCAATTGTGTTTCCTGTCACCTTGCCTTCCCTAACATGTTCATTTAACAAAAGTGCTGAGTACTTTTAGAACAGACAAGTGCTCACTTCGGCAGCACATATACTAAAATTAGAAGAGAAAAAAGTTTGTACTTAAATTAATATAATTTCAAAGAGCTTGGCATCAGGCCTTGAACTATTGGTTTCCCCTTACCCTGAGCTATGATGGGCTCTTCAGCCAATCTCGAGTCCTTGCTACTCCAAGTTTTCAAGTAGAGTGATTTTCCTTGCATATCTCCTTCTTCTCTCTGTTTTTTGAATCACTCCACTGCTGGGAAGCAGAAAGACCATCTTTCATGCTAACTGGTATCCTTGGACCAACTGCAGTGCCAGGTGTCTTGTTGGAAAGGTGGGCTCTCAAGTCCCAACCCAGACATGATGTAAGAGTCTGCCTCTTAACACCACCTTCATCCAAGTCATCTGTAGACACACTGAGGTTTGAGAACTGCTTCTCTAAACTTCAAAAACAAAGTCTCAGCCTTACTACTGCTTTAAGAAAAGATTGGTAATGGAGAGATAGGGAAGGAAAGTGCTATGAACATAGTACTGTGGTATAGTCCTAAGAAGCAGATCAAAATCCAATTTGTGTGATTAATCAAGTCTGAGTAAACTATGGATGGTGCCCCCAAAACTACAAGACTACTAAATAAAGTAGATAAAGTGAGTAATTTGTTCATTCATTCATTCGATCATTATTGAGCTCTGTGTTAGTTGATAGACTTATGTACCAAGATTTCTTTCCAAGTCAAAAAAGAAGTCCTATCCAGTTAAATTATATATCACACATGCTGTTCATTTATTTTAAGGGTTATATAAATATCTGAATTTTAATTCTATACTGCTATTATTATTTTAAAAATATGAGAGGGGTCTTTAAAAGTTACCTGAAATGTCAGCAGTAGGCCTACCTTTCAACTGTTTTATTCATTTCGGCTTTTAAACAGCATTTCTGTGTGCATGTCTGTGCTCTTGGTGGAATTTAAGTGACTGTGAAAACTATGAGGAGTCTATGATAAAACTCCTTTTAAAATGTAACTTGAACAGCATACAGGAAAAAATATGAAGACACTGGTTCCTAAATAGCCTAATCACTCAAACTCTTTAAGTTTATTCCATTATTATTAATGAAATAGAATTGAAGAACTATAACTTTTTATCTCATTGTCTGATATAACAGTAAGATAACCCTACTGTAGCCACAAAATGTCTATGATCTTAAACATTTCATGAACATTAGGGCTGTGTGTGTGCTGAGAAAGCACAAATGAATGAATGAATACACCATACCCCATAAACAAAAATATGGCTAATATATAATAAGGAAGTACAAACAAGAAAAAAACCTAGAAGAACATACTTCAAAATGATCATACCTAGGGTTTTGGCAACAGTTAATGACAACTAAAGGGTATGGGTTTGTAGGGAAATGATACAATATTTTAAAATATAAAAGGAAACAGGGAGACAAAGCTTATACAAATGAGAATGGGACCAAGAGACCAAGAGTGAGGGGGTGGAAGGGGACACAAAAATACTTAAAATGTGTCATGTACATGTACAAACTACCCACAATGAATGCAATCATTATATGTAACAAACATGAACTAAGACCTACTACTACTAATAATAATGAAAATAGGGAAGGGGATCTAGAGACAGAGGGAGAGAGGACAGTGGGGAAGGAAAGGGAAATAAAAACAATCAAAATATATTAAGTACATGTACCTACTCCCTAAGATGAACGTAAACATCATTTACATCAAACATGTACAAATAAAAATAAGATAAAATAAAGAGAGCTACGATAGTTCACAGCCCTGTGAATGTACTAAAAACACTGGAGTGGTGTTTAAAAGAGTTAATTTTATGGAACATGAACTATATTTCAAAAAAGCTGTAAAATATGAGATGAGGCATTATTAACGCCTTCCTTTGTATTTCCCATTTTCATTCAGCACATATTTTTTCCAAGAATATCTTGTGTACTTATCACTGCTAGGTTAGTTAAATTTTGGGGGTGGCAAGCAACAGAAACCAACTCAGACTCTATTGAAGAGGAGAATGCCAGTTGTGACAGTTAATTGTGTCCATTTGAATAAGAAACACCCAGCTAAATAGGAATTGCATAGTTCTGGGTGTGGAAGATCCACCCTAGGGAGGACTGTCACCAGAATAGTATAAAAGAGAAATGAAGAAGGAAGGCTTGCTTCTGTTTTTTCAAAGAGACTCCAGTCTTCACCTTCACCTTGGACATCATACCCTGGCTTCCAGCAGACTCCTCAGCCTTTCAGCACACTTTTCAGCCTCTGGCATAGATCCTTCAGCCTTCTGGCACAGACATTTTAGCCTCCTGATACGGACTTGCACGGGACACTTCAGTGGGCTCCAGGCCTTCTACTGGATCCTTTGGCTCTCCAGGGCACAGAGAGATCCTTTGCACTCTTCCACATCTGACTCTGTGGGCAGCCACTGCAAGCCAATCTTGTAAATTCTTATATATTTGTATATCTTGCATTAGTTGCTCTAGTAAGCACTCACTGATACACATGTGAAGGACATCAGATTATCTCCCTGATCAAAGCACCACTTTTGAAAATAAGGTACAAGAAAAAAAGGAAACAGTACAGCAAGAAGCTCAGAAGCACATAACTTGGTCTCAACAACTCCTTGCTCCAGATTGAAAACACCCAGGATAGAGTACAGATTTGACCCAGCTTGAGCCAGGGGTCCACCACTGATCAAACAATTACAGCAGCTGAACCCACATACCAGAAACTACTTCAGGAGTGAGGAGATGTGTTTAAAAGTAATACAGACTCTAAAAGGACTCTATTACAATTGCAGTTATAAATAAAGATTTTAAAAGCATAGGAATAATAGTATTATAATTATATTTATTGGAGCAGGGAGTTTCTATAGGGCAGTATATACAAAACTCAGGTGAAATGCATGGGAAGTATGCAACAATGCCAGTTCAACTTTCTAACTTTCAGTAGAATATAAAGGGATAATTTGACATGAAACTTTTAAAGATTTGACTGAGATTAACATCCCAAATAAAGAATGCTGAGTTGAACTCAGGCAACCTTGGGTCAAGTTTCAGCCTAACCACTAACTAGCTATAGGGTTAGACAATCCTAGATAGGCTGCAGGACACTGGCAATTGTCTTCTTTCATCTATACCTCAGTTTCCACCTCTTTTAAAAGCTGCTAAAAATACAAACATCTTTCAGAACCATGATAAGGTTAAATGGGTAATCCACATGTCTGATTCTTAGTGTCCCAGCCAACAGGAAGTTATCATTTTTAAAACTACTACTATTAATACATAAACGCAGATTGCAAACCTTTCCATGAATGCCATGGGAAAAGATGAAACTGGAGTAGGAAAAAATGAAATTGTGTTTGTCTGTGTCATATACAACGAAAATCTTTCACCCAGAGAAACTTTTAGTTTGGCCACTTTGAGTACAAACTTGAGGTAAATAATCCAATAAAATACTTTGAAAGAACAGACCTAGATTTTGTGTCAAGCTGATACATGCATTTTAAAGAAACCAAATATTTAACCACAAGCTCAATCAACTGAACACTAGTAATGACAGGGATCAGAAGGATACTGTTTTTTGTTTTTGTGGTACTGGAGACTGAACCCAAGGCCTATGTACTGAGCTGTATCCCCAGCCATTCTGATTTTTTGTTTTGAGAGAAGGTCTTGCTAAATTGCCTCAAACTTGCTATCCTCCTACCTCAGCTTCCCAGAATGCTGGGATTACAGGTAGGTACTACACTGTACACCCAGCTAAAATAATCTTCTTTGATTACTCTTATAGAAGGATAAATTGAGACCCAAACAGGCTGCCCACTAGTTGTACAAAGTTAAAAAAGAAATGGCAGCACTGATAGTTATAAATCCCA
This sequence comes from Hystrix cristata, assembly GCA_004026905.1. Taxonomy (NCBI): domain Eukaryota; kingdom Metazoa; phylum Chordata; class Mammalia; order Rodentia; family Hystricidae; genus Hystrix; species Hystrix cristata. The sequence continues at coordinate 9,082 of PVJO010006533.1, read as the reverse complement.
GGCACCAAACTCACAAGGCACTTGCTGTTTCCCCTCTAGCCCCACGTATAGGTCTTATTTGGTCACCGAAAGGTTGAGGGATATTATAATCACATAATTAGCATCAGGCATGTGTAACAGCTGCCACAGGCCAGATCTCCACCATAGAGTTGAACATCTTTGCCCCAGATGCAGCCCTTCCACCACATGCCACTGATGATACAGCTGCTGTAATCACACTCGGCACCCCCAGGCTCCAAAGCTTGGGGAGTTGGAACAGATGATTCATTCCAACCAGGATGAAGTAACCCTTCTATCTGAAATGACTTCTCAAAGAACACCTTCAGGGAAGTTTTTCAGATTTAACATTCTTCCACCTGGGAGCTTAAAGATTTTAAAAGGGGGTTAGAGGAAGTTCCCCCCCCAAAAGAAAAAATGTATAGGATAAATGTCAAAAATGAAGGGACCACTTTGAAACCTGGAAAAGACAATGTCATAGGAGATCCAAAGCAAAAAAAGCCAAAGGGAAAAAAAAAAAAAGAAGGAAGAAACAGTTCTCTTGCAGATACCATCACAAAAGAAGTATGTTATATCACCAAGAAATAAGACCTCTTGATACCAATCTTCAATAATATCAGTTTGAGATTATTTTTATTTTATCTGGATAATTTAGTACCTATTATTAATAGCAAAAGTTTTCCTTAGCAAAGACTCAGAAATCTATGCACGCATTCATGAGCATATAGATGGATTTCATATGCCTTCACATTCTTTTGCAAATCTTTAAACTAGTAAAAGAGAACAGAATTTTCTCCAAAGTATAGTAAAAGGTATTTTTAAACAAAGACTTGCAAAGTGCTTTTTTCATCTCTGGTTGTTTATTTTGTTTTACAATTCATTTGAGACTTGTAAAGTAAGAAAAAGGGAAAAAATGGCCTTCAAATTAAGGCTGGAACACAGCTCACCTATCAAGTCCAACAGGAAAATAAAGAAAGTATCTAACAGCACAGACACTGCTGGTGCCAGAACCAAGGTATTACTGAAAGCAAGGACTCACACCGAAGCAAACCCTTTTAACTGTAGGTCTTACTGTCATTTTTCCTAATAAGACGAATTATTAGTCCTTAGTTACATAGGTTTCAAAATACTATACTAGAGCCCTTCCCAAGTTACAGGGAGGTCAAAGGCACTCTTAAATCCACACATCTGTGCCTTAAATGTATGATTGTGCCTCTCATGATTGTTCAGGTTTTCAGCCATAGACTAGAAGACCGCAGATGGAAATGGCTGGGGATGGAGCTCAGTGAAGGAACACTTGCCTAATGTGGCCAAGTGCCTAGTTGATCCCCAGTATCACAAAAGGGGAAGTGGGGGAGCTGAGGATGTAGCTCAGTGATAGACTGCACATGGGTTCAATCCCCAATACTGAAAAAAAAAAAAAAACCCACAATAGAATGAGATCTGTGTCAAGCAGACAGTATGAGGCTTGTTCTTCTTTTGTTTGTTTCTGTTTTTACGGTGTTGCAGCTTGAATCCAGGGCCTTGTGCATGCTAGGAAAGTACTCTGACTGAGCTACATCTCCAGATCTATTTTAAAAATTGTTATTTTGAGAGAAATTAAAAATGACTAAGGCCAGCAGCAAAATACAGCCTCTCTGGGTTGTAACTGAAACACCTGGAAAAAACAATTTAGTGAAAAGAAAAAGAAGTAGGGCTCCGGGAATCAAGAAGGAGATGACAGGAAAACTAAAAACCACAGAGAAACTGGAGAAACTGAAGACAATCCAGAGAAAAGAATGAAGCAGTCTGGACCTGTTCCTGGGGAGGAGATTCTGTCTCTGCAAACACAAGGTAAATTAGAGAAGGTCAGCAGTCCTGGGGAGAAACGAAGGACCAGGAACACTAGCCTCAAGTAAAGCCCGTGGTTATTTTAAGCTGTGAGTACAGCATAGGGTTCTACTCTGAAAGCGATTCCTTCAGCATGGCAGGCTAGAGTTGGAGAAGAAATTCACTGTAATGTCCATCATTCTTGGGAGTGACATAATCAGAAGCCATTTTGGAAAGGAGTTTACTGTTTAAAACTGAGCTACTCAGGGAATCTGATGTCACAAAACAACTACATTTCAGGGTATCTATGAATGGGTAGGTGACAGCCACCAGAGACAGCCTCAGAGAAGTGGCATGCTAGTCACAGATCCCCTGAATAGTTTCAGGAGCAGAGAGCTCCAGTTATGAACAATACAGCACCCCTACCCTTTGTGATGAGAGGCCAGGCTGGTTGTGTGGTTTTCAAAGGGGCTGGATCTGAAAGTGCTGATATTCAGTCCAGCAGACTAATTACACCATAGAGTTCAGTGGTTTGTTTGCTTTTCCCATTTGCCAACATGATGAGGGGTACACTTTGGATTGGAAAGTTGCCACATCCTGGACTGTACAAATAGAGGGTCTCTGGAGTAAGGGAGGTAAAGGAGACCATTCACAAGTCCAAGGCCATAAAGCTAGTTGGACATACTGCAGCAGTGATTTAGGATGCACAAAAGGGCACAAACTGCTCCTAGAGTGAATACAACCATAAGGCAGACACCACACTGTTGACTGACCACACCCAACAGGAAAGGCAGGACAGAACTCAGCATTTGCACAGAAAAAAGTTGGGTATAGAAACAAATGCAAGCCCTTGTTGCAATTTACTAACATTCATCCATATCTGGAAGAGTCTAATATCACAGGAGACAGAAAGAAAGCACTCACCCAAAAATCACAGAGGAATTTTGGGACTCACTTCTCTTTTTCTCTACTTTTTATTTTTGGTGCAGGGCTTATTTTTGCTTCTCCTCCTCTGTATCTTTTGTTCTTTGTATTTTTTCCTATTTTTCTTTTCTCTTTTTTTCTGCTTTCTTTTCTTTTCTGTTACTTTTACCTAATTCTACTTTCTTTTTTTATTACTGGATATTTTTACTCTTACTTTTCTCATCCTTTCTTTCTAATCCAAACTTTACTCTCTTCGTTTTCCCTCGCCCACCCATGCCATTTTTAGTATTACCATTAATTTTTTTTGTTTTTAAGTAGTTTCTCTTGCTGTGCAAAAGCTTTTTAATAAGGTCAGATCCCAGTTGTTGATTCTTCATGATATTTCTTGGGCAACTGGGGATTTGTTCATAAAGTTCTTGCCTATTCTTGTGTCTTCAAGAGTTCTACCTATCCTACCTTCCAAAAGATATAGTGTTTCTGTTTTAATATTTAGATCTTTGATACACTTTGATTTTAGCTTAGTGCATGGGGAAAGACACAGGTCTAGTTTTAACCTTTGGCATGTGGAGAGCCACTTTTTCCAGCACCATTTATTAAAGAGGCTATCTTTCTTCCAGTGAGAGTGTCAAAGATAAGGTGACTGAGAGTGTTTGAACCTGTTTCTTCATCTTCTAATCGGTTCCATTGGTCCTAGGGTCTGTTTTTGTGCCAGTACCATGCTGTTTTTATTACAGTAGCTTTGTAGCATACTTTTGGGTCAGGGATTGTGATGGCCCCTGCTTTGCTTTTGTTGCCCAGAATTGCTTTTGCTATTCGAGGTTTCTTTTGGTTCTGAATGAATTTTAGGATTGTTTTCTCCAATTCTGTGAGGTATGCTATTGGTAATTTAATTGGGATTGCATTAGATCTATATACCAATTTTGGGAGTATGGCCATTTTCACTATATTGGTTCTTCCTACCCAGGGGCAAGGGATATCTTTCCATTTTCTGATATCTTCTTCAATCTCCCTTTCCAAAGTACTGTAGTTTTCGTTGTATAGATCTTTTACTTCCTTTGTCAGATTGATTCCTGGGGACTTCATTTTTTTTGGATGCTATTGTGAAAGGTGTTGTTCCCCTAATGTCTCTCTCAGTGAGTCTATTATTTGTGTATAGGAATGCTATTGATTTCTGAGTGTTGACTTTGTATCCAGCTAGGTTGCTGAATTTCGTTATTAAATCTAAAAGTCTTTTGGTGGAGTTTTTGGGGTCTTCTATATAGAGTATCATGTCATCTCTAAATAATGATAATTTAACTTCATCTTTTCCTATTCTTATTCCTTTTATTTCTTTCTCTTGTCTAATTGCTCTGGCTAATGTTTCCAGGACTATATTGAATAAGAGTGGTGAGAGAGGACATCTTTGTCTTGTTCTGGATATTAGAATGAAAGCTTTTAGTTTTCGACCATTTAGTATGATGTTGGTTGTCAGTTTGTCATAGATAGTTTTTATCAGATTGAGATAAAGACCATCTATTCCAATTTTCTGCAGGGCTTTTCATCATGAATGGGTGTTGGACCTTGTCAAATGCTTTTTCTGCATCTATTGAGACGATCATATGGCTTTTGTCCTTCGCTCTGTTAATATGGTGTATCACATTTATTGGTTTGCATGTGTTGAACCATCCCTGCATCCCTGGAATGACTCCTACTTGGTCATAGTGTATAATCTTCTTGATAATGTGTTGCATTCTGTTTGTCAGTATCTTATTGAGGATTTTTGCATCTATGTTCATTAATGAGATTGGCCTGTAGTTCTCTTTTTTTGTTGGATCCTTCTCCGGCTTTGGTATCAGGGTAATGCTTGCTTCCAGGAATGAATTTGGGAGTCTTGCTTCTGTTTCAATTTCATTAAAGAGTTTGAGAATTAGTGGCATTAAACTGTCTCTAAGTTTCTTGTAGAAATTAGCAGTGAATTCAGCAGTGAATCTGTCAGGACCTGGGCTTTTCTTTGTTGGTAGGTTTTTAATTGCTTCTTCAGTTTCTCTGGCTGATATTGGGTTATTTAGAGTTTGTATATCTTCTTGATCCAGTTTTGGTAATTCATATGTATCTAGGAATTTGTCTATTTCCTCTGCATTTTCGATCTTATTAGAATACAGGTTCTCAAAGTAGGTATTGATGATCTGGATTTCTGCAGGATTTGTTGTGATTTCACCTTTTTCATTCTTAATTGTGTATGTTTGAGTCTTTTCTTTCCTTTTTTTATAAGGTTGGCTAATGATTTGTCAATTTTATTCAGTTCTTAAAGAACCAACTCTTTGATTCATTGATTCTTTGTATTATTTTCTTAGTTTCTATTGTGTTAATTTCAGCTCTGATCTTTATAGTCTTCTCCCATGTAAGAGCTTTGGGTTTGACTTGCTCTTCTTTTTCTAGAAGCTTGAGGGTCAACATTAGGTCATTTGAGATTGCTCTGTTTTTCTGATATGAGAGTTCAATGCTACAAATTTCCCTCATAGAACTGCTTTCATTGTGTCCAATAAATTTCGGTAGGCTGTGTTGACATTATCATTCAATTGTAGAAACTGTCTAATTTCTTCTTTAATTTCTTCTCTGACCCACTGATTGTTCAGGACAGTGCTATTTAATTTTCATGTGTTTATGGAGTTTTTGTGGTTCCTTTTGCTGTTTATTTCCAGTTTCAAAGCACTATGCTCTGATAGTATGCGTGGGACAATTCTGATTCCTTTGCATTTATTTAAGCATGTTCTGTGAGCTAGTATGTGGTCTATTTTGGAGAAAGTCCCATGTTCAGCTGGGAAGGATGTGTATTGTGATGTTGTAGGGTGGAATACTCTGTATACATCTACTAGGTGCATTTGTTCAAGAGTTTGGTTTAGTTCTGATATTTCCCTGTTGGCTTTTTGTCTATTTCATCTGTCTATTTGTGACAGTGGGGTATTGAAGTCCCCCATTACAATCGTATTGTTGCTTAGTTGGTTTTTCATGTCCATCAATATTTGTTGTATGTAATTAGGCGTGCTGGTATTACGTGCATATATAGTTATGATTGTCATCTCTTCTTCTTGGATTTTTCCCCTTACAAGGATGTAGTGAAATTCTTTGTCTTTCTTAATGAGTCTTGGCTTAAAATCCACTCTGTCTGCAAATAGAATGGCTACCCCTGCTTTTTTCCAAGTTCCTGCCACATGAAGTATTGTTTTCAATCCTTTGACTTTGAGTCTATGAATTTCTTTTTGAATTAAATGTTTCTTGTATGCAGCAGATTGCTGGGTCTTGCTTCTAGACCCATTCTGCCAATCTTCTTCTTTTGATTGGTGAGTTTAGACCATTTACATTGATGGTTATAACTGACATATGCTGAATTCTTGTCATATTATTTACCTGTTGTTGGCTTCCTAGTTTTTTCTTCTGTTTAATTACTTGCCTTACCTGAAGGATTCATTCTGTTGAGATTCCTGGAGTGGTAGTCCCATTTTCTCTTTCCAGAATGTCCTTCAGAATATTTTGGAGGGCTGGTTTGGTGGTCATGAACCTCTTCAGGTGTTCTTTGTCATGGAAGTATCTTACTTCTCCATCAATTTTGAAAGGGTTTTGAAAAAAAGAAAAAAAAAAAGAAAGGGTTTTGCTGGGTACATCAATCTGGGCTGAAAGTTGTCTTTTAGGGGTTGAAATATTTCACACCAAGCTCTCCTTGACTTGAGGGTTTGTGTTGAGAAGTCTGCTGTGATTCTGATGGGCTTTCCTTTATAGGTTATTTGTTTCTTTTCTCTAACAGCTTTCAATATTCTGTTCTTGTGTTGAAATCTGGAATCTTGACTATTATATCCCTTGGGGTAGCTTTTTGTTGATCATGGCTAAATGGAGTTCTGTATGCCTCACTTATCTGTACGTCCAGTTCTTTTTCCATACTTGAGAAGTTTTCTGGCATTACTTCTGTGAACAGGTTTTTTTGTGTCATTTGCACTATCTCCCGCTTTTTCACTGACTCTGCTCAATATTATGCTAGTCTTCTTTGTGTCATCTAGCAGTTGTTGGATTGATTTTTCATGGTCCCTTATCTTTTTTAAGAACTCTTTCTTTTCATGATTGCTAACTGCAGTCTTGTCATCTATATCTGATATTCTCTCCTCACACTGGTTCATTCTACTGCTTATACTTTCAATGGAATTTTTCATCTCCTGGATATCCATTTGAATCTGTTTCATGGATTACTTTTTTTTTTTTTTTTTGCTACATTGGGCATTCATGGTTTCCATCATTTTCCTAATCCCCTCTATTTTTTTAATTTGTATTTTCTCTAGAGTCACTAAATAGGTCTTTCATTCTGGTCACCATCTCTGTAGTTATGTGAGAAATTATTTCTTACTTCATTTTTTCTAGAGCCTCATTCATCTGCTTTGTTACTTCTACTGTTACCACTTCCAAGAGTCCAGTTGTGTGGCTTTCAGATTGTTCCACCTCAATGCCCTCTGGGTTTGCCTCTGGTGAGCTAGCAGTTGGGGGATGCATCTTGCTTATATGTCTTCTCATTTTCTTCTCCTTTTTTTTTTTTTTGTAGTTTAATTCCTGGGTTGATGCTTGTGAGTTGCTTATGGTAAGTAACTTTATTGCTAGTATTGAGAACCCTTAGGAATTGACTACTTCTCAGAGATGTCTTCCCAGTGTACCTAGTTTTTTAGTTTTGAGTCTGTTGCAAGATCCTACCTCTTCAATTTATTGGGGCTGAGAAGTTACTGTGTATTTGGCCATCCCCCATTTCTTTACCCTGGCCTATAGTGTTGTCTGTGGCACTCAGGCAATCTCAGTCTTGGCACACAAGGAAGAAAAACTAATAAGAACTATTCTGTTACTTTGGCTAAATAATACAATCAGTGATAACAACAGCATCAAACACAGCCTAGAAAGTGACAAACTGTGGTATCCATTAATTTGCTACCTTTAATCTTATGAACTAGATTTGTGGTTATATAACAATACCTAAAATAAACCAGAAGCTTGCATACAATAAGTACACCCTCAATATGGGCGATTTTACCCTTGGGGTGGGGTAGGGATTCAAAAGAGATTAGGAGGAAAAAATAGAGAAATGGAAGAAGAGGAAGAGATGAGAACCAAGGCTGGAGGACAGAGGAAGAGTACACATACTTTGGGAAACTCGTAAAGAAGACAGGAGGAAAAGAAAGAACAGAACTAAACAATAATAACAAAAAGTTAGAAACAAATTTCACACTCTCATAAAAAACAAGAAAAAAAGAAAGAGGGAGGAAAAGCCAGCGACAACAACAGGAAAAAAAAACTGGAAAAATGGCCACTTCCAGGCATGTCTCTGCTGTCACTGGTAGATGGAGTAGAGGAGTAGACAGGCCCCAGGTCTGTGTTGATTAATTCCAGCAGTAGATTTGCAGCATGGTAGTGGGTAATCCCAGTAAGATTCCACCACCAGTTCCACTAAAGTTCAGTCTGGTCTCTCGCTATGAGGGTGGAACCTAATTTTTTCAGCTAGATTCACTGCGTGTCTCCTGCTGGCTTAGACTCGGCTCCCTTCCAGCTTGAACTCCTTGACCTCATGCCTACCTGAACTTGAACTCGGCCCTGCTATGCCCTGACACAGAGAGCCACAGCAGCTTCTCTGAGAGTTGATTTCAGCTGGCCCCTCTCCAAGATGGCAATCAGCCAATCACCCTCTTTGGGGGACATCTGAAGCCAACTGATTCACCAGCAACTGCAGTCCACTGCGTCCACCATTCTGTTCCACTGGTGTATCTTGCATGGAATTCTCTAGGGTCCCCAGTAGTAACCATGTTTCTGCAGACTTGAGTCACCTCTCCCATGCCACAAGCCAAGGCTCAGGGAGAAAGTGTCACCTGCCACCTCCTTCTTCTGTGATGAGGTCTCTTTCCTCTCCGCATGGGCTTCAATTCTCACTTAGGGTCCTTGTTGGGTCTTAGGAACCTACTTCCCTCCTTCCCTTCCTCACGCTGCTATATTCCAGTGTTTGGACAAAAAAAAATCTCAGACAGACTGTTTCTCTGCTGTTCACAGCTCTTCCATCTTCCCAGAAGGCCTTAGTAGATATTTATTGTATGTCAACATTTGGTTTGTTTTCATGTCTACATTATTACAGATCTCTTTTCTATTGTTAAGGATGTATAGTTGTAGCTACGGTAATATTGGTTCTCACGATACATCAATAACAGGTTTGTACTGCACGCATTATTGCTTCTTTCCTATTCTGAATGCTGGCACAGTTGTTGCTTTTAATTAGTTTTTATTATATGCCATTATCTAGTTTGTATTTGTGTCATCAACATTACTCCAATTTGTTTTCTCCTCTCTGATTGGTTCT